>PVKU01002337.1:0-233538 GCA_004027475.1 Anoura caudifer | reverse complement strand
TTGAAAATCAATGGAATAGAACACTCAGAAATAGACAAACATAAATATGGCCAACAATTTTTGACAAAACTGCAAGAGCAATTCATTCAATAGAGGAAGGATGGCCTTTTCAACACATGATTTTTGAACATTTTGGGAGGATTGTATATCCATAGACATAAAAAATGAACCTCAATTGAAACTTTATGTCTTATACAAAAACTAGCTCAAGTAGGTAACAGGCTTAAATGTGAGACATAAAACTATAAAACCTTTAGGAAAAAAACAAAAATGTAAGAGAAAATATTTATCTAGAGCTAGACAAAAAATTCTTAGATTTGACACAGGCATGATTCATGAAATGAAAACTGATAAATAGGAATTCATCAATGTAAATGCTTTGTTCTATGAAAGCCCATAGAAAGGAAATGAAAAGACCATCTACAGATTGGGAGAAGGGATTTTCAAACCACATAATCTGTTGAAGGACTAGCATCTAGAATACACGAACTTTCAAAACTTAATAGTAAAAACAAATACAAGTGAAGCACCCCCCAAACCTGCAAGTAGAAAATGAGCAAAAGTTGTGATGAGATATTTCACTGAAGAGTTTATGTAGATAATGAATAAGCACATGAAAAGATGTTCAATACTGTTAGCTAACAGGGAATTGCAAATCAAACCTATAATGAAATATCATGGAATAACTATCAAGATGCCCAAAATTAAAAAAAAAAAATTACACCAATTCATACATTGCTAATGGGAACGTAAAATGGTACATCTTGAAAACAGTTTGTCAACAGTTTCTTCAAAATAAATTTTAAAAAGAAACTTTCTACTATCATACAACCCAGCAACTGAACTCCTAAACATTTAGGATAAATTTCTAGGATAGAAAATAAAAACTTATGTTTACAGAAAAAAAGTGTTTACAAATCTTTATATCATGTTTATGTGTCATAACCAGAAATAGATATCCTTCAGTGGATGAATATTTAAAGAAATGTGATATATCTACTACTAGGCAACAACAACAAAACAAGCTATTGATATGCACTACTTATATAAATCTCCAGAAAATTATGGTGACTGTGAAAAGCCAATCAAAAATGTCATAAATTTATTATCCTATGTATATAAACATTCTTGAAATGACAAAATTATAAAAATGGAACCCAGATCTGTGGTTAACAGGGGGTCAAGAAAGAGAAAAGAGAGGGGATGTAGTTGTGGCCATAAAAAAAGAGCAATGTGAGAGATCCTGGTGGTAATGGAACTGCTGTTTATTACTTATTTCAATTCCAGTATCCTGATGGTAATATTGTACTTTAGTTTTGTAAGATACTACCATAGGTGTAAACTGAGTAAAGTATACAGGTGGTTTATTGTATTACTTTTTGCAACCACATGTGAATTTCCACTTATTATAAAATAAAGAGTCTAATTTTTAAAATCTATATGTAAAAATCTTCAGAAATATAGCAATGTCATGAAAAATATATAGAAAACACTGTAAAATTGTAAAAGATTAGAGGTATTAGCACTACTGAACATTGCCAAATGCAACATATTGTAATATCCTGAATTGGATCTGTGAACACAAAAAGAAAGGGCATTAGTGGAAAAACTTGTGAAATCCAAATAAACACTGTAATTTAGTTAATGATATTAAACAAATGTCAGTTTCTTACTTTAGAAAAATATAGCAGAAGTATATGAAATATTAACAATTAGGAGAGGCTGAATGAGGAATATCTGGGGTCCTGTCATCTGTTCTATCTTTGTACTTTTTCTGCAAATTTAAAATTATTCCCAAATAAAAACTGTTTTTGAAAAAAAAAATCTATGGTTTAGAATTGTCCCTTACTCACTGTTTCTAGTCAAATACTAAGCATTTTAACTAAGCATACAAGGTACTCTGTAATTGAGCTCCTGTCTCCCCTCCAAACTTATCTCCTCTGTTGGTTTCTTGCCTTTGAACCTTTATTGGTACAGCCTGCAGTTCTTGAAATGTGTTTCATTGAGGCAAAACTTTCATGTTCACACAGACTAGTCATTGTGCCAAGAGTGACCTTCCGTTCTACCTATTCCTACTACTTCATAAAACCTAGGTATCTCTTAAACACCCAACTCACGCACACACACACACAAAAATATATATATATATTTATTTATTTATTTATTTATTTATTTATTTCCTGGACCATATTCACAAGAGCATTGGTCACTCTTCTCTGCTTCTTTACCTTAGACAGACACAATGCTATACTCTCGTATAACTAATGGTTGCTTTCCATGCTTTCCTTCTCCACTGAGAAGAGAAGTGGTATGGGGGAAAGTTTAGTCAATGGATTAATAATATACACCTGTATTTAAATTTCTCCTTTACTATATTTTAACTCTGTAACTTGAGGCATGACTCTGAACCTTAATTCCTTCTTCTTTAAGAAAAAAATGACCATTATTCTTACTTTATAGATTTGTTGTGAAATTAAATGAGATAAAACACTAAAGTATCTGACCCTGGCTGGTGTGGCTCAGTGGACTGAGCATGGGCTGTGAACCAAAGGGTCGTGGTTCGATTCCCAGTCAGGGTACATGCCTGGGTTGCAGACCAGGTCCCCAGTGGGGGCCATGTGAGAGGCAAACACACATTGATGTTTCTCTCCCTCTTTCTCCCTCCGTTCACCTCTCTCTAAAAATAAAGAAATAAAATATTTAAAAAAACACAACACTAAAGCATCTGTTAAGATACCTGACACAAAAACCAAATTACATTATTATTAATTTGTATCAGTTTTAAATTATTACCATTATTATATAGTATGTTTTTACAAGGTTTTTAGGATTTCTAGGGAAATAATTTTGACATTGTGGATCTTCTGAAAGGGTCTTCAGGACCCCTCAGATGTCCATGGACATTCTTTGAAAAGCACTGAATTAAAGCACCATATAAAATAAAGAAACACTCTGTTGGTGTTCCTGGTATGATTAGGAGTTGATTAGAATGAGGATTTGAATTTACTTTATATCTTAAAGTTTCGTTTATTAAATCATTGACCCAAGAATACCTTTGGTTCCATGGGATCAAGATCCAAGGACTCACAAGGTGGGGTTCAACTGAGATCCCCACAGCTCCCTGGCTTCTGTGAATATGACTTAAGTTATCTTAATTATCTTAGGAAATACTTTGGCAATAAATTGCAACTTATACTCAAGATATTCACCCATCTTTTCATTCATTTCCATAACCATTACTAAAATTAAGGCATTTGAAGGATGTTTGTTATATACTTACCATTTGCCACACTATGAAGATACAGAAATGAACAAAATGAGTCCTGCCTAGCTGTGAGCACCTAACCTTTGGGAGTTGTGGGCATGAAGAGTGTAAAAAAAAAATGACATTACAAGCAAGATTTAAAAAACGTGCAGAGATTTGGAGTAAGAGGTTAGGAGATATTTGATACCCACATGGGAAAGAAGATGAAAGGAGAATCATAAAGAGATGAGATGGCTGTATAAGGCAAAAGCTATGTGTGAACATGTACTTAAAATTAAGGACTGGAATGTACATAGTACCAGCTGTGGAAGTGATGTGTAGGCAACATGCTGTGAAGATGTTTAATGCATTGATGTTGTAGGACAGAGCCTCATGCAAGGACATTTAGAGATCCCCAGAACTGGCTAGGTTAAAAACTGTGATGTTTGCTGAGATACTGAGATTCACAGAGGCAAAAAAAATGGCAATTTCTAAATACAAGTTCTTGTTTCTAATAATATGATTGAAACGTAGTATGTAAATCTTATCAAAAAGATGCAGGGCACCAAGCCCTAGAACTTGAAATTCCAAATGATAAAATAGATACAAACACATAATGAATGGTCATAAATTGGAGCCTTGGGCATGGAGTAGGGAGGAAACATATGACTGCTTTCTTCACCTGAATTCTTCATCCAGAGACTTCTCAGGAATTGACATCTGCAATGCACATGGTCTTTAAAGCCAAGGAAAGAAAGGTAAACAAAAATAAAAACAAAAACTCCTCACCGAACAGAAAGACATTGGTATAAAGTTGTTAGTCAAAGTAAAAATAGTTGTGTGAGAGCTTTTAAGCCTCACAATTTTCAGGAAAATTTTAATTATCACTCAGTTTGTCAGGTTCACAGTTTAACTCATCATACACACACACACACACACACACACACACACACACACACACACACACAAATTCTGTGGGGGTTTTACTACAAAGCAGCCTATTTCCTACACACAAAATTTGATTATAACTGTGTCTTTGTCTCTGAAATCCATGAGAAATGCTATCTCTGTTCTGGAATAAAATACTCCATCTTCAAAAACAAGGAGAAAAATAATGACGAACTTCCAAAGGACTTCTTTAAGTAATTCTGGAGAGAAGAAGTGGTGGCATTTTGTGAACTTGGGCTTCATAAACCATGCAAGAAATTGCAAGCTGAAACAACACACATTTAACACACACAAGCACACACAGACACATGTGCATGAACACCATGTGTGGCTGGAGCTAGTTACTTAGCAAATTTGAATTGGTGATTCAAATACTATATATGGGTGCTATCTATTTCTAATTCTCTATTGAATTTAAAGTCAAAAATAATAAAAGAAAATTTCTACCTTTTCAAAAAATCTGAATCCTCCCCCTGTTTCTCTCTGTCATTTGGTCTACCTTGTTCATTTTAAGCTACATAGCGGGCATCTGAGATGTAATGGGAGCTGAATCAGAATGGGCTAGGCTGAGTTACACGGAATGTCAAGCACTAATAGAGTGATCATGACCATACGATGAAGTATTGATGCTGGGAGCAGAAAACAATTCCACATGGGATCAAACCCCCGAGTCAAATACTGCATGGTTTCATTTATGCTACATTCTTCAAATGACAAAATCATAGAAACAGAGAAGAGAACAGATTAGTGGTATCCAGGAGCCTGGGATGTGGGTGAATGGAGAGGAAAGATGCTCCCTGAAAAATGAGACAAGAGGGATCCTCATAATAGAGGAGCTGCTGTGCATCTTGACTGTATTAATGTCACTTTCCTGGTTGTGATTCATACTATAGTTTTACAAAATGTCACCACTGGAGGAAACTAGGTAACAAGCACATGAGATATCCCCATATATTTCTTACAACTGCATATAAATCTCTAATTACCTCAAAATTAAATGTTTATTTTAAAAAGCTCCTAACATCAGTATCCTGCTTCTTTCAAAATAAATTAGACTTTAAATAACATCACATCAATCACAATAAAGTCAACAAAACCAAAACACATATATTTTAGTCAGATTGTCAATATTAAAACACAGATTCAAAATCCTACTTGTTCTGACAGTTTTCCAAGGAGGACATACAGAGGGCCCAGAGACATATGAAAAGATGCTCAGCATCACTAGCCATCAGAGAGATGCAAATTAAAATCACAATGAGATACCACCTTACACCAGTCAGAATGGCCATCATAAACAAATCAACAAACAAGTGTTGGAGAGGTTGTGGAGAAAAAGGAACCCTAGAGCACTGTTGGTGAGAATGCAGACTGGTGTAGCCACTGTGGAAAACAGTATGGAATTTCCTCAGTAAACTAAAAATGGAACTGCCTTTTGACTAAACAATTTCACTGCTAGGATTATATCCTAAGAACCCTGAAACACCAATCCAAAAGAACCTATGCACCCCAATGTTCATAGCAGCACAATTTACAATAGCCAAGTGTTGGAAGCAACCTAAGTGCCCATCAGCAAATGAGTGGATCAAAAAACTATGGTCCATTTACACAATGGAATTCTACACAGCAGAGAAAGAAGGAGCTCCTACCCTTTGCAACAGCATGGATGGAACTGGAGAACGTTATGCTAAGTGAAATAAGCCAGGTGGTGAGGGACAAATACCATATGATCTCACCTTTAACTGGAACATAATCAACAAAAGAAAAAAGCAAATGAAATGTAACCAGGGACACTGAAATTAGGAACAATCTAACAATAGCCAAGGGGAGGGGGAAGGGGACAGTGGGGAGAAGGGTTTTCAGGAACTGCTACAAAGGGCACATGGACAAAACCAAGGGAGAGAGTGGAAGCAAGGGTTTTTTTTGTCTGGGGTGGGGGGAGGGAGAAAATGCAGACAACTGTAATTGAACAAGAATAATGTAATTTTTAAAAAATCCTACTAGTTCCTAATGCTCTCACTTCATGATGATTTTACCTACACACACACACACACACAAAAACAAGAAACACATGTATATCTTGAAACTGTGAGCTACTTTCTGTCCCAGGAGAGTTCTGGAAATATGGTTTTTAAAAGGCATGTAAGCAATGAGCAAGTGCCTTAGCACATCTTGTCTTCTAAACCTCTTGGCGTAAATGCATTGGCTTCTATTACAACTTTATCTATTTTTAACTTGTTTTCCTAACTGTATTTAGGTGAAGAAAAATGTTAAGGTGCCAAAGTTGGAGGACAATTAAGAATTCCAAAGATCACATTTTAAATAAAATCATAACAAGGAACTGGAATATTTTATTAAAATGTGTAAGTTATCTGCATCAGGGAAAGGGCTTGTGGATGTATTTAGCAAACCAGATGTATATTAATTTTGCCATTCAAGAACATTAAATAAAGTATGCAGAAAAATCATGTTTTCCAAAAAAATTCAGAAAATGAGAAGCTGTGAATACTAAAAACTGGATTTGTTTCCCTTGATTTCCACATAATGACAGTCTTCTTTTGCAATGAATGTTAGTAGACTACCCCTTGGCAACCTCTCTTTCAAGTTCATTAACTTCTTTATTCACCAAAGATATAATGAATGCATTTGTTGAATATAATCACCAAATATATATTTTTTCAACAATTGCAACCTTTGTTTTGCATGTACTCAACTTCAATAAAATATACAGAGCCAACAGAAATGAGTATTTAATAAAACCAACCATTGTACATTTTATAATCAGTGTATTCTCTTGCATTTTCATTTATCTATATATTTTAGCATAAATCATACATCACTCTTCTGCTACTCTCCCAAACTTCCCCATCCCCATTAAGCCTTCTACACTTTTTCTCACTTCTCAGAATGCTCTTCCCCTGGAAAGTCACATATCTCACTCCCTCACTTGCTTGAAATCATTACTCTAAAGTCATGCCTCTGGTGAAGTTTGCCCTGGGAACCTTATCTACTCTTTGATCCAGCCTAGCCCACACTAACAAAATTTAGGATTCATTTATTATTTTTATTGTCAGCCTTTGTCACTGGAATATAAGTTCCAAAAAGCAGGAATATTGAACTGTATTTTTGCTCACTGCTTTATCTTCAGCATTTCCCTCATGACAAGGCACAGATTATGTTCTCCAAAAGATATGTTAAATAAATGGAGGACCTTTTTCTCCCTTGCCATGTTTCCCCAAACATTAGCTTACTATTCATTATGTTCATGGCATCATGTGAGCACTAGAATGACATGCCAGAGACAGCCCTTCCTCTCATGGTCTCACTATGGAGGGAGAGGCTGGAGTTGGGGTGATGGAAGGGTATTGAAAACAGACCAACAACCTCAGTACTTCAGTTCAATACGTGTTATAGTACTGGGCTTCTTTTTCTTGCTAAGTCTTGGGATAGAAAGACAAAAAGAATGAACATAGCCCTGAAAATCCTTACCTTGAGGGGATGATATAAAAAGAAGGAGGCAGGGGGTCTTGGGAGGGGAAAATATAAATAAAAGAAAAAGAACAATGAATGTGTGATTAAGATGAATGCAATGTTTTTTTGGAACATGGGGAAAAGACTATAAAAATGGCATGGGAGGCTCTAAGAGTGACACTTGAATTGGATCTCAAAAGATTAATAACAATTTTTTAAAATTATTTTTAGAAAAAGGGGAAGAGAGGGAGAAAGAAAGGGAGGGAAACAATGATGTGAGAGAGAAACACTGGTCAGTTGCCTTTCATACATGCCCTAACCAGGGACTGAACCAGCATCCCAGGCATGCGCCCCGACCAGGAATCAAACCAGTGACCTTTCATTCTGCAGGATGATGTCCAATCAACAGAGCCACATCAGTAGGGCAAATGACAAATTTTTAACAGTGCTTTGGAAATTGTAAAGCTAGAATGAGCTACAAAGGGAAACTGCTGAGACACTATCCTTAAACATGTAAACAATTTGTTATTTGAATGTATTAGGGCAGCCAATGTAGCACCAGGTCTCATGGGGCATTCACTTCAAAATCTAAGTGTAAACCTCCCTTCAACCATCTACTAGGTTAATGCATGTGCAACTGGTGCAGTGGCAGTGCAGCCTTGGTTCTGACAAAGTATCACTACGTTTCATGCTCAAATGTTTTATAATTTACAACTACTAATGTTTGTTATGTCACTAAAATCTCATAATACGGGTTGTAGAATGTAATGCCTCTATTTATAAAGACAAGGAACTGAGATTTCAGAGATTTGCTTTAACTCACTTCCAAAGTTATGTAGCTATGTATGCTGCTCAAGTTTTCTGAGATCAAGTCATGCACAGTCATCTGTTTGATATCTACCAACCTCATTTGCTGGTACATTCCATAAGAAGAGGTACCATACCCCTAGGACTATAATCTCTAGGACTTTGTACATGGTTCATTCATTGAATAGAAGGGAAAGTGAAACACATAGGTAGGATTTCAGGAATTGTGGTGGATCTGTTGGAGACAGAATTAAGATCTCTGATTTTTCTTCATTTCCTCAGTGAAATAGGAAGAAAGGTCATTTTTGGGTATAAAAAAATCAGAGAAGTATTACAGGATTCAGAGGAGAGGAGCAGGTGTGAAATAATCTAGGACAGAGGGAAAGTGAATTGACTAACAAAATGTGGTTGTAGGATTGACAGGCAGTAAATTGGGGCCACATGAAGTTCATGATACTAAATTTAGGTAAAAAACAGTCAGCATCATTGCGTGTTTTCTCCAGCCCTGTTCAGAGTCTCTGATGCAGGTGTTAAATAAGAAAAAGTGAGATAACCAAAGCTGGAGTCGTGTCAGTGAAGTGTGTTGGCAGAAATGATGTACAAGAAAAATAAAGCTACTCCAAAGAGTGATTATAAAGCTGAACTTCAAATATAGTCTGAATAAGATAGCAATAAGGTCTTGAGAAGGATAATGAAGATTAAGAGGTAACTAAGGACAATGAGTTGTAGGTCATTGTGAAATCAAAGAATTATCTGAGTTAGGGTTACTAGAGGAGCACAATTAGAAAGCTAGACTGTAGTAGAGGCCCTGGCAAATTAATAAATCCTAAATGGTATCTTTTTGTAAATGAATATACCACAACTTTCTCTTAAATGGTAGAGGCTAGGCCAAGAGACCTCATTAAACTCTATGCAAAACCCAAAGAAAGATTTATTGGGTAAGTTTCTCATTTCACTTAGGAGGAAAATACTCCTTAGGTTTGTTGCATTTTGATATTATATTATTTTATTAGAAATAGCTTTTAAGTGTGAGAAGCTTGAAAAAGTCTCTAATACTGAGACTTACATTCTGTGATGTAAATAAAATTGAATTTCTCAAATTATTTTACATTTGTATTCCCTTTGTTAAAGATTTTGTGCACTTGGGTCAGACAGCTTTCCTTTCTTTTCCTGATTAGTATCCATGATTGGGGATCAATGTTGAGAACAAAATAAAGCCACATCAAGTAAGGACGTTTTCTAGGACTTAGGATATTTAACCGGAAACCAAAGGAAAAATATGGCCATTTTAAAATATGTCTTCATGTTTAAGAGTTTAGACTCTAGAATCATTTAGACCTAGGTTTGAAATCCAGCTTTGTGACTTGAGCAATTTGCTTGTCTTTCTAAGAATCATTCTTCTCTTCCAACATAGCATAGTGAAGGAAGCTGTTCGTAAACTGGTAAGAAAAAGAATTTGATTATATGAACTTTAAGATCTACACCAGATCTATAATTATTTGATACTACATACAATTGAGTGAAATGTCCATGTTTTTGAGACTAGAAGTTTCTACCCTACTGTAGAAACACATTGTCTTTCATCCTTGCTGGGTGGATCAGCTGGCTGGAGCATTGTGTCATACACCAAAAGGTTGTGGGTTCATTTCCCCACCAAGGTACATACTTAGGTTGAAGTTTCTATCCCTGGTAGGGGCACATATGGGAGGCAACTGATCAATGTTTCTACCTTACAATGATGTTTCTATTTCTCCTCTCTCTCTCCTCCCTCTCTTTCTCCCTCCCTCTCTCTCTCTTTCTCTGTCTCTCTTCCCCTCTCTCTAAAATCAATAAACATATCCTGAGGTGAGGATTTTTTTAAAAAGAAGAATAAAAATAAGACATTGTCTTTCAGACAAAGCTCTGATTGTTTGCTCAGTCCAATCAGAGAACTACGAAGCTCAAAGAGATAATATATGGGCTATATACAAGTGGGAACCCAATGATTCCAGCTCTCAAACTGTGACACACTCTGGCAGACCACGATGCTTCCAGGCTTAGGACACTACTGCCTTTTATAACTGCAGGATTTCATGGTCTGGGAGCAGGGCCAACATTTAGCAGAACTCTTACACAGGTGAAACTTACCTGTAGATTTAGGTTGACAAGTAAGGTGCCATAACTGTTTTTCTAAATATTTCCCTATGTATACTCTGGTTTCCCTCACATCATATAAACCTTTCACCTTTCACTAAATATTTCCCTATGTCTTATATTTTTAAATGTACTTATATAAGATACAGATTTGAAAGAGCTGTTGCCAGTGCTTTCCGAGAGATTCCTCATCATTGCAGGAGAAGTTGAATGCCTGTCATTGTATACTAAAAGCAGGTTATACATTCCGTAACTGGAAGGAGCTGGAAAGAGAAGAAATGACTGGGATCAAAAAGAACCACCTGTTTCTCTCTGGTGACTTGGAGAAGATATGTAATTTACCAGTCTAGGGTCAGGAAAGTCAAGATGTTATTCTCCATCCTACATCTCACACTGGACAACTAAAAAAGACCACACAGGTGCAATAGGGGTGGATGCATCATATTGAGGTCAAAAGTCTTTGAATGCAGAGTGAGTTAAGCTTGAATTCTGGAGTTGGTGACTTTAGACAACATATTTGGTTTCCTCATATGCATTATGGGCATGATAACATACAGACTTTGTGGGTATACTCACAAAGTATAAAATATGATAATATTGTAAGTGTTTAGTTTTGTGCCTGGCACTTAGAATAATGTATTACTTAAGGTAATGGCAGATGTCTCCAGTGACCATTTGCCAGGAATACTGCACAGACTATCCAAGTTTTGTTTGGGTGTTTGATCTAGAAGATTACCATGAGCATTTCTTTAAGTTGTTGCTCACCTACTTCACACTTGGCATCTTGCTAGGCATTGGGGCTATAAAAATAAAACTCCCACTGCCTGTGTTTAGAAGCTCATAATCTAGTAGAGGAAGAAAATAAATAAGGAAACAGCAGGAAAGCACAAAGTGCTATGAAATCTTGGAGGACATACATTAACAGAAACTGGGAACATGAAGTGGCTATGGTTGGAGAAAAGTCCCAGAGATTTGTTCAATGGAAGGGTATTTCAAGTGAAGGGCACAGTAAAGTTAAGTTACAGCATTGTGAGAAGTACAACATGCCAGAATACAAAAAGAGAGCAGTATAGCTGAAAGAGAATATGATCTATAATTCAGAGACATGGTTTCTGTGGCCTGACTGTGCCACATATTTCTAAGGGACTAAGTAAATGCATATTAACTCCAAGCCTCAATTTGCTGATGTGTAAAGTGGGCTTGACAAGGTTTCCCTCATAGCATTGTCATGAGGCTTAAATGAAATAATACATTTTTGTTTCAGAAACAAACCCACCATTTGCAAACTAGCCTAAGTACAAACTGACACCCTCTCTCTGGGACTTCAGCCACTATCTCTGACTCTCCCTACATCCCTTTGGACTCTGGCTCCACAGCAGGCTGAGGGACCTTTTCAGAACAAACACCAGTTAAAGTCACATTTTCACTTAAAAGTCCTAATACGATGTCCCTTTGTCCTCAAAACTAAATTATTGATGATTTACTCAAATGGTCTTGCAAGACTTGTCCCCTGTCTCACTGAAGTTACTTTCATGACTTGCCTTCCCCCATGTTCTGTGTTCCACCGCTCTTGCCTTCTTTTAATTCACACACCTTCTCTCTCTCCTACTCCTTGCATTTGCATATTACTTCTGCCTAGCTCTCCTCTATCTCCCACTTTGCCAATATAATTTCTAGTCATTCTTCAACTTTTGCATCAAGTGTATTTCCCCCATCCTTCCTGATTTGGTCACAAGGCCTTATCATGGAATCTCCTAGGACTTATTCCCTGTATTTTTTTTAGATCCAACAGCAACAACAACAAAATGAAATCCTGCATTTGCTTAGGTGAATGCAAATATATCCCCTGCCCTCCTGGAGTTACAGTCTTGGTGAATCCCCTACCTAAGATTACAGTTCCGGAGGGCAGGAAATGTATTTGTTATTACTTGACCTGTATAACTAGTGTTCTTTTCTTGCCAATGAATCTCTCTGGTAAGTATAATGCCAAATATATGTTAGGCATTCAGTAAGTATTTCTTGAGTGGATGAGGAAATGAAAACCTCAGTCCCAGTGATTGATCACATTGTTGCTAATCAATCAAATGGGAGTGCGTTTTGTTACCATTATTGCTGTCCTGCTGTTATTTCATGGTTAGGGTTTTTGTATCTAGAGTACAGATGCAGTTCAATGAGGAAAAAATAATAATCCTTGGAGAAGTAGGAAGGGAATGAATAACACAGGATCTGTCTACCTTGCTTGGTGATGCAGCTTTTACCCAAGTATATAGGAGGAATCAATAAAGGGTTAAGGAGAAGAAATGTGTGAGCAGCTCAGTGTTTAAGAGGCTTCTGGAATCAGAGTGTAAAACTGATGGGAAGGGCAAAGGGAAAGTAGGGAGGTCAGCAAGAAGGCCCTCCTAAATCAAACCGAGAAAAGAAGTTCTGAATCAGGGTTGTGGGTCCTGAAGATCTCTGATTTTCTAATCGTCCTGGGTTCAATGCTGTATATTACTAGCTGCACTTGGATGGTTAAAGTGGCAACCTTTTATTTATTATTTGTTTCATTGCTCACAATTTTAAAACATCTAAATTTCTAATAAAGAAAAGCAGTCCTGGGAGCTACTTAGAAAACAGAATTTCAAATCTCAGAATGATTACTCTATGCTAAAAAATACCTATCTTTCATTTTAGAGAGGAAATATGGAAAAATTATATTTTTCTTTTTGTTGAGTCTTAATTTAAAAGGAATCTGTAGAAAATAGTATTGCATAGAGAAGAAATATTTTTGGACCATAATTTGTTTATTGGGATACTATGTTGCAAAAGAGCTTTCTCCAATGCCAATAAATAAATTGATGGATAAAGGATATTTACTAATTAAAACACTGACTTTTCTAACTAAGATAATAGTCATGGATAGCTTGATAAAATTAAACAAGTATTTCAAATAAAATTAAATTTGACTATGCTTAGATATCTATTATAAGTAACACATTTTATTTCTTGTTATTTTTGTCTATTATATGTAAATAAACAATAATTATTCTATAAAATTTACTCTACAGTTTATATTTTCCCAACTAAGTGTTATTCCTCATGGCTATGTTTGTCAAGATTGTAAAAGATTCATTTTGATAGAAACACACTCAAAATTATGGCTACAATAGATGATAATTGGTAATTCACTAATTTTCTGGACTTTTCTGTTGTTATTGGACTCAAGGAATCTAATCCTTTTGTTGTTATTGTTTTTACTCTAAACTTAATTTCCCTAGTTCACACAGTACAAGATTTCATTGTAACTTTTGATGTTGGAGAATATACATTGACTTTTTTTTAAGTCAAGCATGATATGATAGTATTCATATATGGGATATAAATTGGAAAGCAAACAAAACAAAAAATACTCACACACACAGACAACAGTGTGGCAGTTACCCTAAGGAAAAAGAGGGTAAGGGAAGTTAGTAGAGGGTAAAATGGATCTATATATGGTGACAGCAGAAGGGGACTTGACTTTGAGTGGTGAATATGCAATGCAACCTACACATGATGTGTTACAGAACTATATACTTGAAGCTTATACAATATTATTAACTGATATCACCCCAATAAACTTAATAAAATTTTAAAAATAGTGTGGTCTACTCTACTGCCTTGCATCTCCTAGTTTAAGTTTAAATATATCTCTTATTATTTCTGATTCAAACTCAAGATGAAAATTTGTTTCTTTACTTTATACAATAAATTATGATTATCAGCTAGCCATATACAAGTAATGGTCTCATTAAGCCAATAAAAAATTGCATGTAAAGAGAATAGAGGCAAAAATAAATGTATATAGGTTCTTTTAAAATTCCTGTACTTTCATTTGCCTCTGTTATTTCCTTAGAGTTTGTCTACTAATTAAGTGCATTTGGCATAATTTTTAAAAAGTAATTGACAAAGGATACCTCTGTTCTCTGCCTTTAGCTCTATCATTTTAACACCATATAAAAGATACTATCAATGTCTAATACATCTATGCATCTCTTTCTCTTTTGCTCCTCCCACCAATTTCAAAAATACAGACAAAACTATTAAAAATAACCCCCGTGTTTCTAAGTTAATATATAAAATTAAATTCTTAAAACAAAGGTAAATTGACATGCTAGTATACAGGTATGGAATAGCACTAAATTGTAAATCAAATAATTATAGGCTTTAGTCTTAAGTCTATTCCTTCTCTGGTATTCCTTAGACATTTTTAGGTTGAATGAACTAATTTTATTTTTTTTAATATTGAATAGTTAAGAACTACATAATTGTACTCAGCTTTACTTTCATCACCCATTAACCTAAGTTTCTTTGAATGACAAATAGCAAGCAGTTCACTGACAGACCAGCTGAGACAAAAAACAACAACAACAAAAAAAATGGCCCAAATGAAAGAACGATCAAAACTCCAAAAAAAATACAACTAAGTGATGAAGAAATAGCCAACCTATCAGATGCACAATTCAAAACATTGGTAATCAGGATGCTCACAGAATTCATTGAATATGGTCACAAATTAGAGAAAAATGAAGGCTATGAAAAGTGAAATAAAGAAAAATGTACAGGGAACTGACAGTGACAGGAAGGAAACTGGGACTCAACTCAACAGTTTGGAACAGAAGAAAGAAGCATTCAATCAGAACAGAATGAAGAAACAAGAATTCAAAAAAAAAAAAAAATGAGGAGAGGCTTAGGAACCTCCAGGACCTCTTTAAACATTAACATCCAAATAATAGGGGTGCCAGAAGGAGAAGAGGAAGACAAAAAATTGAAAACTTATTTGAACAAATAATGGAGAACTTCCCCAATGTGGCAAAGGAAATAGACTTTTGGGAAATCCAGGAAGCTCAGAGAGTCCCAAATAAGTTGGACACAAGGAAGCACACACTAAGGCACATCATAATTACCTTACCCAAGACTAACCATAAGGACAGAATCTCAAAAGCAGGAAGAGAAAAGGAGACAGTTACCTACAAAAGAGTAGGTAAGACTATCAGCTGATTTCTCAAAAGAAACCTTTAAAGCAAGAAGGGGCTAGAAAGAAGTATTCAAAGTCATGAAAGGTAAGGACCTACATCCAAAATTACTCTGTCTAGCAAAGCTATCATTTAGAATGGGAGGGCAGATAAAGTGCTTCCCAGATATGGTCAAGTTAAAGGAGTCCATCATCACCAAGCCCTTATTATATGAAATCTTACAGGGACTTATCTAAGGAAAAGATAAAAAATATGAACAGTAAAATGACAATAAACTCACAGCTATTAACAATGAAACCTAAAAAAAAAAAAAACAACAAAGTAAGCAAACAATAGAACAGAAACAGAAACACAGAAATGGAGATCATATGGAGGGTTATCAGTGGGGAAGGGGCAGGAGGAATGGGGGGAAAAGTACAAGGAATAAGTTGCATAATTAGTAGGTACAAAATAGATAGGAGGAGGTTAAGAATAGTATAGGAAATGTAGAAGCCAAAGAACTTATATATATGACCCATGGACATGAACTAAGGTGGGGGGGAATGTGAGTGGGAGCGGGTGTGCAGGGTGGAGGGGAAGAAAAGGGGGGAGATGGGACAACTGTTACAGCATAATCAATAAAATATATTAAAATTTAAAAAAAAACAAAATTAAAGCTTAGAGAAATGGGAAGAATTTGCCCAAGATCACCTAACTAATAAATGACAAAACTGGGAGTCAAACCAAAGCTATTGTATAGGAGGTGATGGATGTGTTGATTCACTAGATGAGAGGAATCCTTTATACATATGTGTGCATTTGGTGAAGTGTGTGTGTGTGTGTGTGTGTGTGTATACACACTGTATAATATACACATGGCATATAGTATATATGTACTATATATGTTCTAAGTCCATATATATACACACACATTCAAATACACTCAAATGCACACATATATTAGGCAACAGAAAAAAGCAAATTTTTTAAATTCAAGATTCAAAATTATAAAATGTAAAAACACTTTTACATTTTCAGCAACAGAATACTTTTTTGAATTTGTAATGTGAATGTATTTTAATATGAATGTTATTTTGGGAAGAGCAATTCTACTTGTAAAGGGTGCCTAGGACTTACAAATGTCCTCATATGGCTTTGACATGTATTAATGCTTCAAGTTAAAAATTGAGAGCTGCTGCAAGCACATCATATCACAGTCCACACCTTGTTTCAAATAGAAAGTGATGACTTAAGGATGGTGTGGAATGAGTTGAGAGAAGACTGGGATGAAAGATGCAAAGGAAAAGAATAAAGATGAATGTGGTTGTCACTATTGCAGTGCCTTCTTAGACTTCAGAGCAACTTAGTTATAAGGGATTGAGGTAAACACTGGGCAAATTGTTTTTAAATGTGATTTTTTAAAGCCTCAAGACTGCAAACTATTAGACAGATTATACACAGTGAGTGCATTCCCACAGAGTACTTTCCCTTAAAGTTGCAGAGTGAATATATGATGTAACCAAAATTTCAGCTGAGATCTATCTGATTTCAAAGTCTAAGATTTTTTCACAATATTACTCTATTAGGGTATCCCACAGAAAATGTGTAATTTGCCAACCATCTCACAGTAACTCCAAAGCTAAAGGAAGTACAAGATGAATATAGCCAAGACTCAGAATTCTTCTCTAGAGGCTTTGCACATACATTTTATCACTACACTCTAAAAGTAAAAGCTATTTGAGGGGGGAAATAGTTAAATAACTAAAGATCATAGAATTATGGAGTTATGATAGACAGTACCAATCACCTAGAGTATAGGTCTTATCCTAAGGTCCACACAGTTGTAAGAGCTTTAAGGTATCATAGAACTATTGAAATTGTACATAAATTTATTTTGTAAAATTTCCATATGTCTGGCCCCAAAACCCCATAGATTTCATGGTATTTGCAAAGGGGATTATGATGGAAAATGTTTAACAACTAGAGACATAAAACAAATAACTTTTTATAGATGAAAAATTGGAAGCCCAGAGACCTAATGAGGCTATGGGTACCACACAGCTAGATAATGGAAGATGAACTACTAGGACAGTGGTATCTAGCTTATTTCAATATCCTTTCCCACATCGTAGAGCCACATGTAATACACCACACCATGAGTTTGCAAAATTAAAGCTGGTATCTGCAGAGGATGGCACAGAGTAAAAATGGAGAAGTGGTGTTAAACATCCTGGTGGACTCTAGGTCCCCCCTCTTTTGCTTTTCAAGGGACTATTAAGAAAATCTGCGTTTAACTTTACATGATTCAACTTGTAGAGAGAAACAATATCTTCTGCTTAATAAATTATGGTGCAAGGCTAGTTGTGGACATTTTCTAAGAAAACTCAATGACTTAGAACCTGCTAACCTCAGTAAATAAAATCTTAGTGAACTGTATTTAATGTTCACAGTATATCTGCTTAATTTTCCTAATGCATTTGTCTCCTTTTCTTTTCCTTTGAAAATCCCTGTAATCCTTCATTAGCTTTACTTACAGTAATTTAGAGTCAGGTTTCTTATCATATTTCAACCTTATAGCACAATGTTAATTTGGATATTGTTTTATGAGAGTAGAGGAATGAAAAGACAATTAAAAATAGATACATTCATCAAGGTGTTTGTTCAGGCTAACAGAGTTGTGGATTTTACAGAAATAACTTATAAGAGCTATGATAGTTATGAGTTCAGTGGTGTCTAGTTGACTACTTCTGTATTGCAGAGAAATTGGCAAGGGCTGCTGAGGAATGATAGCTTCAGCTTGCCTATAGAAAGAATTAACCATAACTGATTACTGGAAACCAGAACTTGACATAAAATTGCCCTTTCAGTCATGATGGCATCCTAACACTGATGACATGAATTTTGCACGCACTTTCACAGGGAACTAGGTATGACACACTTGAAAAGCACAATGACCCATCTTAGCCGCCACCGCCACCACTGCAACCAACAGTGTCACCAAAAGAGCAGCACTGGTCACAGCATCTAGACCACTGACTGGGTTTTCACTGTGGGTGAGTCTCCTTAATGCATTGCTTACATTATTTTACACAATATTCATGACATTGTTGTTATGTGGATGCTATCAATCCTATTGATATATATTTAATACCAATATCATTTCATAGATGTCTTTATAGATGAGGAAGCTTGAATTTAAAGAGGTTAAATGGCTTACCCCCTTCTCCCATAACTAGTAAAGACCCATTTTGGGATTAGACCCCAAATTACTTTGATTCCAATGACAGTTCTTTTAACCAACAAGTTATTTTGTCTTCCATGTTGCTTATCTAATAGCCATAATGTGTAGGTTAACACATGAACTTCTAACACATATTCAAAAAGATAAGAAGGAAGAAAGGAAAAAAGGAAGGAAGATTGTTATAAATGTAAAAAAATTAAGTGAGAAATCTATGATCAAAGAAGAAAATGAAGACAAACTGAACAGCAGACTAAGAGTAGACTTGTTGAAATGGAACTCTGGGTAAAACAAAGCAAGGTGTACCTGCATATGATACTAGCAAATGACCATCTAGTGGGAGTAGGAATTTAACAGGCTAGTTCACTTTCCTTAGGTCAAAGCAGTCAGATCCAATCCAGTGAGCTCTGGCATCAAATTACCTTGAGCTGAGACTAGATCATTTAACCAGGCAATGTTTAGAAAGTTAATTTGCTGAGAGAGTTGGGGGTCTTTTTGGTACAATCCATGGCAAGTAGAAAAACATAATTACCTTATAATTCTACCTAGAGTGCATACATAATTTTGTCTCTGGGGCCATATTTAAAAGAAGCAAATGCTACTACTATGCAGAAACTTTTGAAAACCCATACCCTATAATGAAGAAGGAAATGGATTGAAGGAGATGAGCACTCAAAGCATGCACAAAATTGAACAAAATTTGAAAGTCCTACAGAGACTGAACATTAAAATTTTAAAAAGCCTAGACACATCACCATTGTATCCAGCCCAAACTCTCAAGGAGCAATAAAGCAATGCTCAAGTACAACATTAAGAAATCATTCCATACTATTTGAATAATTTCAAAAATGCACTGGGTGCTCTGTCTATTATTAACCAAAGCACTGAGAATTCATTTGCCATTACAGATGGTTGAGGGTGTCTAGTGTGCATAAAATCAACATCCCATGAAGTCCTGAAAAAAAACATATGTTTGCAGATGATTACCCAAAGATAGCACTAGAACATTCATTATTCATTAGCTATATCATTACAAATTTAATGTGATCCATTCTCCATATTTCACTGAATCTAAGTCCCTACAGAACAAGTCGATACATGCAGTTTTATTTCCCTTTTATGTTCAGATTAGATGAGTCTTTGGAATTGCCTGTTAGCTCACCTCATGTGAGAATTAATCAATATGATAAATGACAAATGTTGCAAGTAAAACACATATGCATTTTTCCTATATTTGTCAATAGCTATTTCAGCAGAAATTATTTAGGCTCTCCTCACCTATGTTCCTGCCTTGGCCCACAGAAAACACATGTGCAAGAGTACTTCTCTCATCTGGGGAGTATTAGGAAATTTCTATATTTGTCTCTACATTGTATCAGAGGAGAGAGGGTAACTTTATTGAAGTGTCCATGTGTGGGACACTTGAATAAAGCTGATTTATAGATCTCTACATTGCACTCTATAGGCATCAGGTTTTGCTCAGGATACTGGTGTAGAAGAGAGTGAATAATAAAAATCTGGCACCAAAGGCCCACTAACCCACAACATATTCTAAAGTGCTGTCAAAGCAGAATTACCCTAATTTCAGGTAGGAATTCTTTTCTTCTGGTTATGACCATAACTGTGAACTATGGAAGCTGTTCATCATCCCCTATCAACATCCTTTTCATAATTAAGATTTCCACCAAATGCCATTTCTACTGAGAAAGGGTTTTTGTATCCCAAGTCAAAACCTACTGTCCCCTCTTCTGAGACACTTTAACCCTTTTATAGTACTCATCATAACCTGCCAGATGGTTACTGAAATTATGTGATTGTGTGCCTTACTCAATGACTACAGTGTGAATGTCTAGTGAGTAGAGATTGGTATTAAATTGTGTGATCTCTCAGTTCTGACAGGGCACATTATATGTGAAGGTATGGACAGATTTAAATATATAAGGCTATACATTTTTCTAGTTTAAGAAAAATAATGCCACATCAGTAAATCAAGTCTTCTACTAAAGAGATTCACTAGCAAAGTTACATATGACAACCCTGAACACATGCTTATACATGTATATGTGTGCCTGTATCACACACACATACACATGCCACAAACAGAGCACTCCAGGCATCTTCTTTTTTCTTTTCAAAACCTCTATTTCTTAATAAGACATCTAGCCTTCTTAAGGAAAGAAAATTGCTAATCTCATGGACATTCTGTAATATATACAAGGTCCAGTAGAAGTAACACCTGCTTGAGGGTGTGGTTGGTAGGGTAATAATATGGGTGTAATAATTTATAGTTTTAATTTGAACATTTCACTTAAAATGTCATATGGTATGCTTGAGTGTGATATTTTATGTTATGGACTTATATGCTTATGATTTTATAATAAATATTTTGTAATAAAAGAGGGGCATTATTTGTGCCAGATCCCTATAGTATCAGTGCAGGGTATAGAAAAAGATCAGTGCAGGGTATAGAAAAAGAAAACAGTTTGTATTTGTGGTCAACAGTGCTGGCACATCATAAAAGCATGAAGAAAGTTGGCTGAGCTTATCTGAACTTGTTTTAGAAGCTGTTTCCTCAATTCACTTTTCTTGCAGACAGGTCTGTTTCTTCCCTCTTTGCTTCAAATACTCTTGATGCCTGGTTTTGACCCTGCCTGCTTCTTCTCTTCAGACTGTCCATTGCAGGTGTTCAGGTGACCTTCATCCATTCATCCTTCACCAAGGCTGGTTTGTAGAGTAGTCAATAGTGTATTAAGGTTCTAGCTTGTGGTTTATGTCAATCAGTAGAATCACACAAACACAATATAAAATGTATAACATGGCTCAGTTGAAAAAGCACAGCACTAGGTTTCAAAAAATCTGCATTTAAATAATATTCCATGACTTAATATTTATTTGAACTTGGATTGGTCACTTTGTTTGTCCAAACCTTAAATCCTTTACTGGTGAAATGAACATAATTCTAAAATTCCATTAATACAGAGATTTTCAACCAGTGTGCTGCAAGAATTTTTGAAACATGTAATATCTGATGACTTAGTCAGGAGCACTGACCTCTTTTCCCTTAGATTGTCAAATGAAAAATTAAAACAGCCAACCAATAGCTACCTGGCATGAATGAATCAAAATTGTACCTATTTTTGCCAGATCAGCAAAAATTATATTTTTGGTGTGTCCCCAAATTTTAGAAATTAGTTTATGTGTCCCATGAGAGGAAAAGCTTGAAAATTGCTCCATTAATCCATTTCCCAAGATTGCTACATTATACAATTTTGTAAACTTAATCATCATACAAAAATCACTGAGATTACACCACACAGTTTAACATTTATAGACAGATCTCTCATTCCTTCTGTTTCCCTTCAATGTAAGGTAACTCATCACTTTGGTGTCAGCTCCAAGGGAATATGTTGCTTATTTATTTTATCATGCTTTTCCCTGCCACTCACTGCTAATGAGTGAAAAGAAATCAATAGGTGTCTGTGGCAGTATTTAAAGGATGCATTTCTTAGGTAATATATAGAAGTAATTACTTATGGGCAAACAATTTTTTCTGACTATGAGTCTGCCCTCATTCTACATCAGGCAATTATCAGTTCCTTTGTTTTTTTTCAGTCTAAAGCAATTAAGTAGCACATGGGCATGGATAGAACTAACTGTCACTTGCCAGTATATGTGTTAAGTACTTTAAAAAGAGCTTTATGAGTCCTCATTAAAACTTTGAGTGACTACACAGGCCAGTTTGGAAGATTACCAGGCAGACTTGGCTATTCTCACCTTGCATCTACCATCAGCTAACAGTATGATTTAAGGAACATGTCATTACCCTAACTGCTTTTTTTTTATCTTGAAATAGATGACATGATATTTTTCAACTGAGGTCTTCCTTGTTTCTAATGTGATCAAATGTGGTTCCCAATCGAAGGAGCAAATTGATGAAATGGAACAATCAAAATCCAGTTGGAAGGACAGAGAATTAAAGGATCAGTCATCTAAGGAAAAAAGTACTGTGTTTAAAAAATTATTTTACCACTGAGTTTCATGGAAGTTTAGGCAAAAAGAAAAAATATCTACCTGTATGTCACCATTATTTATGATACATGTTTTATGTATATTAACATAAATAAATATAACATGTATATGTAATATATATTTTATATTTGTTATATATTCTATCGTGTGCATGGAAATATTATTTTCCATATAGACATATATGGAAGCATATAGTTATATATGTATGTCTATATATTTTCCATATACATAGAAAAAAGATATTTTCATGAAATTTGTTCCAGTAAGAATATTTTCACTATGTTCTATTATATAAGAACTATGAAAAAAGTAATGTCTCTAATAGTACTGTCTTATAGTAAACAGTTGGTAATAAAAAATATGAAAGTATTTGGAGGATGTAGTATTTGCTGGCCAATGTACAATCCTTCATATATACTAGATATAGTTATTTTAAAATGTCTGAAAAGTAGATATTATCATCTCCATTTCAAAAGAGGGTGAAATCAGCATTTAAAGAACTGATTTCTCTTTGGTCAGTCAGCTGGTATAACGTAAAGCCATTGTTATGTGGCATTTCCATACATCTGGACATAATTCACTGAACATGCTTCTTCTGAGAGGCAAAGCCAATGAGAAACATACTGACTCTTAAGATTTGGTACATGATATCAAGTTCTCCCATTAGAGAAATAGAAGGATAAAATAGTCTTGAACATATTGTCCTAAAGTAAATATGACTTCCACTCAGTTTTTCACAGGGAAATGATACTGGATAACAGCTATCTACAGGTAAGCTTTATAATGAAATTTTAAAATAAAGGTATTTAAAATGCTAGTATAAAGAGGAGCTATACATTTTTACTACCCAGTACAAGTAGCAAGACCGGCACTATCAACACTATCAAGAAGTCATATTCTCTCATGGATGACTACACAGGTGGACATAAAGTAAGGGCGCTTGAACTCACAAATCCCTTGCAACTTCAAAGAAGCCAAAGCTGTCTTCCCAAGGCATAAAAACTACTAATTGCAGATCACTATTCCAGTCCAGGTCTATCTGATTTTGGTTTGAAATCTTTGACATAACAATGTGCTTTCTCTAACCAGCACTATGTTGGATGCACAGCTGTTACTTGGTATTTGTTGACTACTCAATACCAAATTTCTATTGAAGAAGGAAAAGAAAAGAGTGAAAAGAAAATCTACAGAAGGCTTGGTTCTCAGTTCCTTCAAAAGGAAGGGCAGAAGTGGTACAACCTTTTAGGTAAAAGTCCAGGTGAATATGTTCGTGGGTAGTATTGTTTCTGTTCCTTACCACCCTTTTCCACGGTTTTTCTCTCCTATTCTTGCAGCTGTATATCCAGTGCTTGGAACATAGTAAATTCTTTATATGTAACTTCAAGGAAAGTTAATTTAATATATCTGCCTCAATTTTCTCATGTGTAAAATAGGGCTAATAATATTAATGTACATTACAAAGTTGTTGCATGGATGAAACCAGTTTGTTCACTTTTGCAAATAGCCAATATATGGCTATCTATATTTACATAGTAAGTATTCAATAAATGCTAGCTATTATTGTTGGTTTTGTTGTTATAAATTTGTTGAATGAATTAATGAATGAAACCCATGGGCAGGTCGCATAGAGTATCAATAGACAAAATAGCTCCCTAGACTGTAGCTCTACCACTCAGAAATGAACCATTTGTTAGTGATCATCAGTGACATAACAATATGTAACATGTGCTGAAGTCAGGGCCATCAGTCTTGCTCTTTTTCAGCATCATCTCAGCACAATTGCAAACCATAGCATCTGCTGGCCCTTCAGATACTCATTCATTTTTAAAAACTCATCCATTTATTTTAACATTGATTTGTTCAATATTTTGCATTTATTCTATCACTTACTAAGCACTTACCTATCATGTATCCTGAACATCGTGAAACATAGTAGAATATGGAGATAAAAGAACAAATCCCTGTCCTTAAGGGACATTCAGTCCTATGAAACAATTGCGGTACAAGGCAATGTAATATGGAATAGACAGGAGAGGCATGTCCAAACCAGGGAGATGGGGGGAGTGAGAAGATATAAGATTATATGACTACATAAAAAGGTATCCTAAAGGAGTGACCTAAGTATTTAAGGATAAGAATAATGGTAATGTTGAGAATAGCTTTAGAATTATTATGAAGATAGTACAGAGAATCCTTTTGTGTCCCATACCCTATTTCTCCTATTGTTAACATCTTGCTTTATTATTAACTAAAGTCTATGCTCAGATTTCCTTAGTTTTGGCCTACTTTCCTTTTTTGTTTTCTAGGATCCCATCCAGGATATCACATTATATTTGGTTATTATGCCTATTTTAGGCTCCTAGGATGGATTGATTCTCTCATATTTTTCTTCTTTTGCATTATCTTGACCATTTTGAGGGGAATACTAATCTGGTATTTTGTATATGTCCTTAAATTGGGTCTTATCTGATGTTTTTATCATGACTAGAGTAGGGTTATATGGTTTTGGGAGAAAGACAAATGAAGAAAGTATTTCTTCATCACATCATTTAAAAGGTACACACTATCAATATCGCTTATGACTTTTTATGTTAAATTTGACCACCTCACTGAGGTAGTGTTTCTTAGGTTTGTGTACTAGAAAGTTACTCTCTTTTACCCTTTCATTTTATCTAGGCTTAGTGCAAGAAAAGCACCATTTTAAAAAACATTGCCTTTAATCTCAATTAGTTCCAAAATTTCAGAGTGGGAGGATTATTTATGATCCTGGAACCTGCAGAAACTTTTCAGCTATAAAATAGGGTGATGAATTGGTGACCTTTGGTTTAACTATTCATATGATTTAAGGGAAGACAGTACACTGCCTGAAAGAAATGACAGGACTCTGGAAGCCCATCTTAGTACAATGTTCTTCAGTCACACAGAGAGCTCTGTTTTGTGGGCTGCAGCTGCAGCAAGCTCAGGACGTGCCTCATAATCTCATTAGTGCACAATCTGGGCAGGGAGAAGGGTGACATGCAGCTGTGCAAGGTTTGTGGAAGGAGGTAGGTGAAAGCATTAACTATGATTAATTTCTCACTTTCAAGGTGTTGAATATGCATTGTTTTATTTAATGTAACTCACTTAATAACCCTGTGAGGTGGGCACCATTGGCCCTATTTTATAGCAGAGTAATGCAAGACCCAGATCATACTACATGGAAAGTGGCAGAACTAGACATTAAATCCGAGTGTTAGAAGTCATAGCCCCATGTTTATAGGACTGAAATATATTTTGAGCAGAGAGCAACTTTAATAATATATCCCCCCCCCTTTTTTTTTACCACCACAGAGATTGCAGAGCAAGCTTACTTGTAGAAAACATTCTTAAGCTAAATCATGATTCTTCCTGTGAGTAGAGAAAAAAAAAAATAGAGGTCTGTATTAAGAGTGTGAAGCAGAGGAGAATTTGGTAATAGACTGTTTGTATTTAAAAAAGATTACTAAGTATTAGTGGTTAGAAAAATATAACTGTAATGCTAGTAGCCAGAGGAGTGAAACCAAACCAAAGTATGGCCATGTTGGCCCTCCTTCAACTGGACTACTAGGCAGCCTCCTTAAAATCCTCAAGATAATTAGGCCTACATGGCCTAGACACAGAACCGTAGGCAGCATTGATTCTAGCGCCCAGGCTCCAGCTTAGTTTTCGATTAATTATTAATACATTCCAAGTGAGAGCTCATTCGTTACATATTATTCTACATTAAAATAAGTCCAAAACACACTTATGCAGGACTTATTATATGCCAAGCACTGTGCAAAGGGCCTTCACAATCATTATCTCACTTAACTCTCAAATGTCCTTGCCATGTAATCATGATGAATCCCATTTAGCAGAAAAAGAAACTAAGGCTTATCAAGGATAAGTGATTTCTGATGGTGGCAGAACTAGGATTCAAATTTTGGATATTCTTCCTGCTGAGCCCCATTCCCTTTCCCAAAGCCCTGTGAGAATCCCCAGGAATAAAGAATTACCTCATTTCACTATGTAAGTTCCATGTCATCATTAGCTTTATACAACCTCATTAGTCCATAATAAATGAGTTTGCTCTTAGTATAATCTGATATTCAACATTTTGAAGCCAATAAGGTCAGATTTAAATGGCTATACTATAAAAGAACTAGCTTTAATGGGAAAAAAAGGGCTCCCTAAAATTCTTCATGAGCTGTGTGCTTGCCTCAATAACATAAAGAGAAAGAAACATATTCAAAAAATAGGCAGGGAATATCACCAACAACAAGGTCACCCCATCACCTGCACAGGCCTCTTTAAAAGCAGCCCATGGCCAAGGTTCCTGCTGTCCTGCTATCAGTTCACTGGACTGGCAATCTATTGGCTGACTGCTTTTAATCCCATCTTTCTGCTTCCTTGATTCAGTTCGAGGAAGCTTCCACAAGCCGGGCTTCAGACAGCAAAACTATCGGGAGAGATGGTTCTGTGGTATTCCTTGGTATTTTAATTCATAGAAACACTTCACTGCAAAGCTCCCTGCCATTTTGAACAGACAGCTTTTAAGCACAGCCAATCTGTACTGAGAGCTGCAGCTCAAATTCCTGAGTATGTTTGAAAAAAGAGACACTAAGGGGGGGAAATCACACGGAAAAAGCCAGTGTAGGTAAGGAATACAAGCTTTAGAACTGAAAAGAATTTGACTTGAATTCTAAGCATTCATCATTTAAGCATTGCATTTAAATTCTCAGCACCTTTGTTTCTTCACCTATGATCTCTTTTATTTACAATGTCTTTTTCAAAATGTTGTTTATTCTTTAAGTCATTCATCCATTCATCCAGGTCAATGAGTGGATGTTATGTACCAGGTTCCTTTGTAGGCATTTGCAGATACAACTGTGAATGTATCAGGCAAAGCTGGCTTTGATGGAGTTCGAAGAGGGACAGAGTGAATAGGAGAACAACAGCAACAACAACAAAAAACAAACAAACGAGATTTTGAGATAATGATAAATGATAAGAAAAGGCTGCATGTTTTTAAAGGCAGATGCCATGTTATATTTTTTCCAATGTACCCCAGGAGGACTGGTTTGCAGCAGGTAGTAAATATATACTACTTTAAGTGAATATGTGCTTGGCCCCCCGTAGGTTCTCACTTCATGATTTTTCTCTGTATTCCTGTGGAAGCTGGTTCTCATGTCCTAAAAGACAACATATACTACACAAGTTAACCAAAAATTTAAGCATTCTGACATTACAGAACCCTTACTCTATAGTCACCATTCACTAATTATTTAAATATGACCCATCTAAGCTCAGAGCTATGCAAATTTTTTTTTAAGAGAGAGTAAGATGAAGTCGTTTTCCTTATTTGTCTGGCCAGGGAGGTAAATTGTGTTTGAATAGAACAATAATACAAGACAATGCCTTAAAAGGTCCCCAGGTGTGATAACAAATGCTTTCAGTATGTCGAGATTTCCCCTCACTTATCATGGGGCTCTCAGGAGGGGTGAAGGAGGAGGTGTATTTTAACTGGGTCTATGGGGGGCTTAAAAATGAAAATGTAGGAGCAACTGCTTTTCAGGAATTATGTTTAAAATGAAATTCTCAGGAACTGAATTCAGTACTTCTCAAATGTTAGCCCACAAAAGAAATCTTAAAACAAAAATTGCTGGCCCTCCCCCTCTGAGTTTCTGATTCACTAAGTCTGGGGTGGGGCCCATGAATGTGTATTTCTGACAAGTTTCCAAGTGAGTCTTCACATGAATGTCTCCAGGCACATCTCCCAAACAGCAACGTATGCTATACCAGGGTGGTATCATTGGATTCCTCTGCTCTGTTATGGATCACGAGCAAAATAGATATAAGGGGTGTGTGGGATATACGTGTATATGTTCATTGTATGGGTAGATGCAGAATAATGGAATAAAGTTGGAGAATGGTCCATACCACACTACCTGGGAAAATGATATTCCTTTCATACCCCTCTGCCTTCCATTTTATACAACATGGCCTCTTTCCTTCCTCTTCTGTCCTCTTCCTTCTCCTACCCAGAATCATCTTACCTATCAGAATGTTAAAGAAAAAAATTATTTCTGTTAAATTGGGATTAACAGCCACTGGGGTCACAGGAAATTCTCAAGTCTCAAGGTGATACAGACTAGTTTGTAACTAGTCTCAGACACATCAGGGTATTTCCTCTATCATCCATATAGGCTTCTTAAGTTCCTTGATGCTCTCTAACATGTTGGTCCCTAATAAATTTTAAAATATTAATCTTAATCTTCAGGTTATCCATTTTATATGAAGTATCTTTCTTTTTACCCTAATGATACACATTAAAACATAAAAACAGAACTACTGGCCAAGATGGAGGCATAGGTAGACACACTGTGCCTCCTTCCACAACCAAAAGAAGGACAACAACAGATTTAAAAACCAAAAACAACCAGAACTCACAGAAAATTGAACTTTATGGAAGTTCAACAACCAAGGACTTAAAGAAAAAACATTCATCCGGACTGGTAGGAGGGGCAGAGATGGGGAGCCAGGTTGTGTGGCAGCAGCTGGAGGACTGGATGAGGCAGTCCCTCATTCACATGCAGATAAACCAGGAGGAACAACTAGGGAGCTGAGACAGACTGTACAACCCAGGGTCCCAGTGCAGGGAAATAAAGCCTCAAAGCCTCTTACTGAAAACACCTGTGAGGGTTGAGGCAACAGCAGGAAAAACTGCCAGCCTCACAGAAGAGTTCATTGGAGAAACCAGCAGGATCCCAGAATGTACACAAACCCACCCATCTGGGAATCAGCACCAGGGGGGCCCAATTTGCTTGTGGGTAGAGGGGGAAGTGACTGAAAACTGGCAGAGAGCTGAGCAAGCAGCACTGTTCCCTCTCAGACCCCTCTTCCACACACACCACCATAACACAGCATCCTGGGTTGCCCCGCCCTGGTGAACACTTAAGATTCCACCCCTTACTATGTAACAGGTGTGCTTAAATGGGGGGAAAATGACCCAAATGAAAGAACAGTTCAAAGCTCCAGAAAAAAATACAACTAAGTGGCAAGAAGATAGCCAACCTATCAGATGCATAGTTCAAAACACTGGTTATCAGGATGCTCCAGGAACTCACTGGGTACTTCAACAGCATAAAAAAGACCTAGAAAGCAATGAAGGTTGCTTTATGTGAAATAAAGAAAAATCTACAGGGGACCAACAGTGATAGGAAGGAAACCAGGATTCAAATCAATGGTTTGTACCAGAAAGAAGAAAGAAACATTCAACCAGAACAGAACAAAGAAACAAAAATAAAAAAAAAAATGAGGAGAGGCTTAGGAACCTCCAGGATATCTTTAAACATTCCAACATCTGAATCATAGGGGTGGCAGAGGGAGAAGAAGAAGACCAAGAAATTGAAAACTTATTTGAACAAATAATGAAGGAGAACTTCCCCAATTTGGCAAAGGAAATAGACTTTTGAGAAAGCCAGGAAGCTCAGAGAGTCCCAAAGAAGCTGGACCCAAGGAAGCACATACCAAGGCACGTTATAATTACCTTACCCAAGATTAAACATAAGGAGAGAATCTTAAAAGCTGCAAGAGAAAAGGAGACAGTTACCTACAAAGGAGTTCCCATAAGGCTATTGGCTGATTTCTCAAAAGAAACCTTGAAAGCAAGAAGGGGCTAGAAAGAAGTATTCAAAGTCATGAAAGGCAAGGACCTACATCCAAGATTATTCTATCCAGCAAACCTATCATTTATAATAAAAGGGCAGATTAAGTACTTCCCAGATAAGGTCAAGTTAAAGGAGTTCATCATCACCAAGCCCTTATTATATGAAATGTTAAATGGATTTATCTAAGAAAAAGAAGATAAAAAATATGAACAGTAAAATGACCATAAACTCACAGCTATTAACAACAGAACCTTTAAAAAAAACAAAGTAAGCAAATAACTAGAACAGGAACAAAATCACAGAAATGGAGATCACATGGAGGGTTATCAGTGGGGGAGTGGGAGGGGGAGAGGGGGGAAAAGGTACAGAGAATAAGTAGCATAAGCAGCAGGTAGAAGATAGACAGGGGGAGGTTTCCTATACTATTGTATAGGAAATGTAGAAGCCAAAGAACTTACATGTACCACCCATGGACATGAACTAAAGGGGGGGATGCAGGTGGGATGGGGTATGCAGGGCAGAGGGGAATAAAGGGGGGAAATGGGACAACTGTAATAGCATAATCAATAAAATATATTTTTAAAAAACACATAAAAATAAGGCCTAGTCTCAAACTATCTCTGCCATGCCAGAGATACTGAGAAGGATATGCTGAGTGAGACCCCAACTATACCATCACTACTTTAAAATACCTGCCAGCCTGTCTTTGATTTCAGAATTCTCATCTCACAAATAATTATGATGCTCTAGTAATTAATGAAGTAGACTATTACAGCATTAAATTAACTTTTAATTTCATTATTCCAAATATTAGAATTCTGTATTTTGGTTGATATAGACCTTACTAAACACTAAATAACAACAGACATGTGACCTCATATCACCATATCACTGGTTTAGTTCAAAGATCTGAAGATGAAAGCAACAGAGAAATTTGTATTCTGTTCCAATATATTATGGACAATAATATTGGAAAAACAATGTGTTCTTTGTTCAACCTTGTAATGACATATTTTCAATTGTTGTTTGTATAACTGTAAAGAACAAATCTAATGGCCCTGCTTATAAGCTTGAAATTTATGGATCAAGCCTCATAAGCTAATATTGGCCTAGAACTCTGTTTATAAATTATCATCTACACCTTGGCCCATTCCTGTGTTATAGCAGATTCCCTAATAACCAGAACTGGCTCTTCTATAGATGACAATCTCAGATGACAGGTAATCAGATCAGTTCTATGTCATGATTAGGCAAGTCTTCCACCAAGAAAGATTATTCTCTCTACTTGATGTCTTTCTTTAGCCAGAAATCTATAAGATGTTGGCAAGAGAAACTGAAAGCTAAACACCAAGTGTAGTAAAAATGTAATCTAGAAAATTTTATTTGTTTTATATGCCTCCATTTTCCCTTCTGTATCTTGTGATGTGGGGATGTGTGGAGCAGTGGGATATGAGAAAAAGGAATGTGAATAATACTTTGCTTCTCCGAAGGGAATACTTCCATTCGTGTTCCTGATTGCCAGAGGAAAACTATAGTTCTGTTCAACTGATAACATTTTGGCTGGATGGATCTGTATTTGTGGCTGACCATAAATTGTAAGCTCAGTACCTGAAATGGACATTAACTTGTATTTACAAGTTTCTGGGTATGGCAATAAGGGATACAGTGGAAATGTAGGCCAAATGCTGAAAACTTCATCAACAGTGAAAATATGAGACAGAAGTAATGCAGAATAAAGAATGCAGAGCCAATATAGTTACAAACAAGCAGTGTGATAGCATCTGAACAATGATTTACACTTAAAAGATGCATCAATCCAAAAGAACCTATGCATCCCAATGTTCATAGCAGCACAATTTACAATAGCCAAATGTTGGAAGCAACCTAGGTGCCCATCAGTAAATGAATGGATCAAAAAACTATGGTACAATTACACAATGGAATTCTATGCAGCAGAAAGAAAGGAGCTCGTACCCTTCAGGACAGCATGAATGGAACTGGAGAGCAAAATAAGCCAGGCAGTGAAAGACAAATAACCATATGATCTCACCTTTAACAGGAACCTAATCAAACAAACAAGCATAATATAACCAAAGGCACTGAAATTGAGAAAGGCTGACAGTCACCAGAGAGGAGGGAATTTCAAGGGAAAGGGAGAAGGGTTTAGAGCAACAAGTATAAAAGACACATGGACAAAAGCTGGGGGGGTGGAAATGGGAGGGAGCTGGGAGGGCTGGGGTGGTGGGCTAGGATGGGAGTAGAAGACAGAAAACTGTACAAGAACAACAATTAAATTAAAATTTTTAAAAAAGATGCATCATACTTATTTGGAATGGTGCCCCCAATACATTGTTGCTGCTATTGCATATTAAATTAAGCTGCAGAAGAAGGTGAGCAGGGTTGACTTATTGTTATAAATGTTACTTTAAAACAAACTGACAGTGACCAGAGCGGGGGGAGAAAATGGGGGAAAAAAGAGGCAGGGTCAACTCAAGCAACAGGTACACAAGTACCCATGGACAAAGGCAAGGGGAGGAGGAATGAGTGTGGGACGTGGGGATAGGTTGGGCAGGAAGAGTAATGGAGGAAAATAGGGACCACTGTAACTGAACAATAAAAAATTTAAAAACTTGGAAAAAAGAGGAAAGGAGGAAAATAAACTGATTTTTGAAAAATTACAGAAAAAGGTGGAAAACTACACACCAAACTGACAGCAGCAGCTATCTCCATGAGTGGAATCTGAGGGTCAGGGTTTCATAGGTACTTTTTATACTTCTGTTGCATTTGATTTTGGAATATTCAATATAGCACGCTGTAATGGAAATACTTTCTAGAATCAGAAATGCTTAAAATAAAATTTTATTTCAGCATACCTTAATCTTATAAAATTATTTCCCCAATTCTTTACTTTCTTTGGTTCCTATAAAATAACAACCATATCTGCATTATAAGTCAACAGGAATATCAAATAAGATCACACATGAAAATGCGATGTACATGATTATCATTCAGTGTGAGGTATCAGTTATTACTTCTCATATTTCTTGCCCTCTTGGAAGAAAGAAGAATACAGTAAATGAATTACTTTCTTTTCCTGTAAACTGCATACAATTTAAGAAAAAGAGAAATACGCCAGGTAGTATGGAAGGTGACCTGAGAAAACTAGTTTTATAATCATTTAAATTTTGTCTTACAATCATATCTCTCATATACGATTGAAAATATATGTGGTAAATAATCCATATTACAAAGCAGAAGTGTTAACGCAAAGAACAGTCAAATGAGTGCACCTGGGACAAAAGGAAAGGGGCTTCATCACTCCCTTTCAGGATGCAGGGTCCAGCTTCCGCTCACTCATCTCACACTTTCTCCTTCACATTGGATGACAGCTCACTAGCTATGCCCAGTAATCTGTAATTGTTCTGCATGACATCTGGCTACTCACTCACTATTTCGAAACCTCGTAGCAACAGGCTACGGAAACAAGGAAGGCCAAAAAAGGAGTTTGTTTGTTAAATAAAATTAGCTTATGGCAAAGTTTCAGATTTTCACACTTCTACATCAAATAGAATCTGTAAACTCTGAGGTTACAGTGCAGACCAAGCTCCCATAAATTGGTCACTCATCCTACCCCATAAAATAAGATTGTGACTTCTAGGTCCTAAAAGAAAATGCTTCCATATTATTTAACATTTTTGTGTCTTTGTTAGAATACATGGTCATATTTGAATTCAACTTTGAATAAATGTATTTCAGCATATATTTGTTTGGCATTCATGTACTCACAATATTGGCAAGTGCTTTGAAAGACATCAAACAAATCTGCCATCCTTTACTAAAAGAAGCTTCCATTCTCATTAATTATAACTAACATTCATGTTATACCTTACTCCAACAGAATTATTGGCTCATTTTTTAACAATTTAAATACTGGATTTAAATTATTATAGTTTTTGGCTTATATCTCATAAACCAAAGTGTTTAGCACCATTAAATATACAATATATTATAATGTGTTAAAGTGGCTTTAGTAGAGCTCTAATGGAGGGTTTTCTTTCAAAAACATTATAGAATTCTGAATACAAATAAGCCTAAGAAGTTAATGAAGGAAGGAACATACAAATTATCTGGTAGAGGCATTATTAAGAATATTGTCAAAATGGTATTTTTGAGGAATAATTCAATACAATGTGGAAACAATTAGTGACATATAAGAAATTCAGATAGAATAATTCATACATACTTAGCAGGTAGGGTTTTTTATTGTTATTCTATTACAGTTGTCCCCATTTTCCCCCTTTGCCCTCCTCCACTCAGCCCACCCCCTGCGCCCACAGTCAATCCCCACACCACCATTGTCCATGTCCATGGGTCATTCATACATGTTCTTTAACTAGTCCCTTCCCCTTCTCAAATTACCTAAAGAATTAGTGATTTGTTCCTAAAAGATTCTGATATAACTTGATAGCAGGTCACATTCATTTTGAAAAGTAACTACTCCACTCCCCCTCCCCCACCAGGGAATACATATTCTGTTTAATTGTTGTTCAGTTACAGCTGTCCCCACTTTACCCACCATTGCTCTCCCTTGCCCCATCCAAACTCTGCTTCCAAAGACAATCCCCACCCCATTGTCCTTGACCATGAGTCCTTTGTACATGTTCCTTGACTTGACCCTTCCTCTTATTTCCCCCATTAGTCTCCTCCTCCTTCCCCTCTGGTCACTGTAGGTTGTTCTTTATACTCATGTTTCTGGTTCTTTTCTGCTCATTTGTTTGTTTTGTTGATTAAGGATATGTATCTAAAGTCAGTATTTCGATACATGTAGAGAATATCCTTCTAGTCTTCTATCACAAACACTCTGACATTAAAGTTATACTGTTTAAAATTTAAAGATTTAGTTCTTTAAGTTTTGTCTTGTTTTTGTAACACCAGAATAATGTATACTTAATAATTCCAGATGCATCTCTTAACCAGATTTTATAGGAGTTATTGTGGAGGGGCAGTAGTGGGGATGGTGCATTTAGAAACTTTATCTTGTGTTCTAAATGTCTTGTATTAAGGAGCCCCTACAAACTTTTTGGCTAACCCAATATATTACCAGAATTAACTTTTTAAAAATTTACAATCTTGCTGTTATAAATAGAGAATCTTAAGTGTTGTCAACAGCCTTTCAAGTTTTGTGGGAATTTAATCTCCTTGCTTCCTTGCTTGCTTTTTTATGTTTGCTTTATTCTCCTTGCTTTTGTTTGTTTTGTTAATTTAGCTAAGAAATTCTTTAAAAATGCATAGCTAACCTCCAGATAAAGCATATTCATTTATATGCTTTACAGAATAATGAAAAATTTAAATAGTTTAAGGGTAATGTAGAAAATGATAAGATGTTATATAGCCATGGTAATAATATTCATACAATATGACAAAAATGTTCTCTTTATAATGCTAAGTTAAAAATGTGAAAAAAAGAAACACAAAATCATGTATAACTAGTTTTAAAATTAGTTATAACTAGTTTTTCTAATTGTGCATGAGAAAGATAAAAATAAAAGATATCCTGACATTAAGTTTTATTTATATTGTAGTAATGATTTTTAAAGTTATTTTTTCACTTTTTTCTTCTCCATGTATTAAATAATATCTGTATGTTACTTTCATATTTAAAAATTATATACACATTTTTAAATAGATCATTTGTGCTCTCCTCATTTTCCCTTATTACATATCATTTAAGTTGTTTTTTCAAAGTCAAATGCAACCCAAGAAGTTCCATTTGAATCAATGACTAGGCCAAAAATAAGTTAATTATAATAATCAAATTGGTATTAACAGATGATATTTATTGACTGTCTAATGTGAACTGCCCATTATAAATGTTTTACACAGTTTTAAATGCTCATTGAAATTTCGCAGAAATATTTGATGTATGTAGAATATTCACATTACTCTGAGACACAGTTTCCTCATCTATAAAACTGAGATAAAAATAGTATTACCTCAGAGGATCTATCTGAGTAGTAAATGAATTAATAAATATAAGAGAACTCAGAAAAGGGCTTGGACACCTGGTACATGCCCTATAACTATTTTCTACCATCATCATCATCCAGCTCCTCACCATCAGCATCATCAATCATTTTACATTCGATGAAGCTGAGAACTACAGAGGTTAAAAAATTTGTTCAAATCTGACCTGTTTAACCAGAGTCCAAGCCCTTCAACTCAAAGATAAGCACAGAAAATAAATATTTCAATTATGATTAAAATCTAATTGCCACACAACTGAGTGTCCTTAAAAGAAAAATTCTCCAAGCACTTAGCTTATTTTCTAAATATTGTCCTGCAATTAGAAACTCTATGACCTTACATAAGTTATTAAATTTCCTGGGCCTGAATTTCTCTTTTCTAAAAATGAAATAGTTGAACAAAGAACACAAAATAACTACAGCCAAAATTTTTAAACTGTTATTGTATGCAAGGTATTATACTAAATCCATGATTGCAACTACCTGATGAACCAACAATATTAATAATTACATCTTTTCTACAATGATGAAATTGAGGCTTAGAAAACTCACCTCATGTCCGCACCAGACAGTGACAGTACTGAGATTTGAATCCAAGGTCTCAACTTAACTAATATCTGAGCTCCCTCTTAACTATTCAGCGCACCTATTTCTGTTAACTGTCAGGTCACTTCTACATGTGACATTTTATCAATATTTGTTAATTACTGATAAGATATAGCATAATGTTGGAAAAGGATTTTAACGTTTTTCCCCAGCCACATTTGGCAAACAAAATCTCACTGTTTTTATTGTGATAGAGACATCATTAATGAAAAATCGTTGATTAGTATTTGATTTCCACAGTACTGCGCTCAGTATTTTGTAATCACCTAGTCCAAGCATACAGTTCTTGGCACATAGTAAGTGTTCACTTAATATTTAATTAGTTAATATGTCAGCCAACTTTCTTTTAGATTTAAGTGTTAGTTTATGGTGTTTTTTTCAAAATAGGGATGATCCAGTTTTAATAAAGGTAATAGTTGATGTTAATATCTGTAATGTGACTGTTCTTGGCAGTGGCTTAAAGCTTACGTTGACAGGTATAAATTTTATTTTATTTTATTTTAATTATTTTATTGTTCAATTGCAGTTGTTTGCATTTACCCCCACCACTCCTCCCCCTACCTCAGCCATCCCCACCTCTCTCCCTTGCTTCCACCCCTGCTTGGTTTTATCCATGTGTCCTATATAGTTGTTCCTTCCCCCCCCTCCCCCATTATCCCCTCCCACCTCCCCTCTGGTTACTGCCAGATAGTTCTTAATTTCAATGTCTCCTGTTATACTTTTCTTGCTTGTTTGATTTGTTGATTAGGTTCCAGTTAAAGGTGAGATGATATGGTATTTGTCCCTCACCAACTGGCTTATTTCATTTAGTATAATGCTCTCCAACTTTGGATTTACAAAGTACATTAACTGAATATTCTAGTTGACCATTATAACAAAGTATTAGTACAGAGTGCAGGTAAAGCCATTTGTCTTCTTGCAAATGAGGATCTGTGTCTTCAGAAGGGTTAAGCAAACTGCCCAAGGTCATCCTAAAGTGGGAAACTGAACATGGTCTCCAGGGTAATTCCAAAATTCATGCCTTTTCCACTGAACTTAAAATCAAATTCTTTGACACTCTAACTGGATAAGAAGTAAAGTTTTCCATACTAAAGTTCAATCACTTCAGCATTAGTTTCTGATCTTTTTCAGGAATGGTTAAGACATCTTAGTTACCTTCAATTAGAAATTGTGTAGAATTTCTGAAAGTCCTCTCATGTTTCTAAATGACAGTCTTTACTGATGGCAGTCTTTACTGATGACAGTCTTTACTGACAATTCCTACTGATGGCAGGTGTTATATACTCTTTTCATCCTCTTTAAACCTTATTATCTTATGCAGTAATTTGCCATCTACTGGCAAAGTGCAGGTTAAAAAAGCAAAGGCATGTAATAGGCTTTGAGGCTGGAAGAGAACTGTTGTGCAAGACAAACTCAATCACAATACAGTACAGCCTCCTTCAAGAAAGGTGCTTTTCAAAAAAGTGAAACCAAGTCAGTACAACCATTAATTCTACTAGTTACTCAAAAGAACTTGAAACACAGCACTTAATATACTTACCCCTTACTGTAGAGTTTAAGACTTAGAAAAGACTCAAGGAAGAGGGAGAAGGTTGAGAATTTAAGAAAGACAGGTACCAAGCATATCACAGTCAGAAATAGGTTTGAAATTATGAATAATTTCACTCAAATAATTTTACATTTGTGCAAGATGAAATGTAGTATGGTTAGAAGGCATGAAAATTATTTAAGTTTTCCTAGAGTTCCACATAGTTAATTATCAGAGGTCTAAAATTCATAAAAAGAAGGGATCTCTATCTTCTTAAACAAGCTAGACAATGTCTTAATTACTAGTGATTACACATTTTATAGCTTAATGTTTGAGGTTGTCTGCTATACCCATTAATGAGGGAAATTAAAATCTTACCTTTTATAAAAAAAATACTATCAATGGTGCCTATCTATCCCAAAGACTTCCTATCTGGGATAGAAGAATACTTATTAACTTCATACTAGAGCAGGAGACACTGAAAAGTATAAACAGAAGCATAACAGCCAGGCCGCCTGGGTTCTGCAGGGCTCCCTTCCATCCCAGAATTGAGCATAAGGCAAGTACAGAATCACATTGTGCTAAACGAAATGACAACACATTGCTTTTTTTCTTTTTCTTTTTCTTTTTTCTTTTCACCTTTAACAAATATTCACCTCTATTAGTCATGTGATATCCTGCTTCTAGGATGTCTGACTTGTACAATAGTACAAGTCAGGACTGGTAAGTGAAGAATGTTTGCTTATTAAAAAATCTGTAAACTCCACAATTTTCCAAATTATACTTAATAAAGACTTGTTTCTTTCAATGTCGTTTAATACACTTATCCCTTGCTGTAGTGTTGTCACTTTAGGAGTTTCTTCTTACATACAACCATGTTATTTTTGTGAGGATAAACTTTATATTAATATGAGTCATGGCTTGGAATACATCTGCAAAAAGTCACGTGCTGGCTAGTGCTTCCACCTCGCAATCTTCACAGTGTGTACCATAGAGGCTAGACTACAATGTCTTCTCAATAAGTATTTTCAAGTTAGTGAGTAAATTAATTCATTTGTTAAAACATCACACAGGCCTCAAGCTCTATGAGGTGGGCTTTTACATACTATATATTCTATTGAAATATATGTTTACATTGAACTTTATAAAAAATTTATTGTTCATTCTGTGCAAAAAATTTTCTCAAATCAAAAATGTGGCTGCAAGTTTTTCATTTTTATAACTTCATACAAGTTGGCAAATGAAAGCACCATCAAACACAAATTTTTTTTGCATTTTATTAGTTCTACAAGAGTTTACTGTTATCAATTGTATATAAACACAAGTCCAAAGAGTTATTATTACCAGCTTGATCCTTCAGCTTATAATATTTAATAAAACCTAGGTTTTAACATTAAATATGGTGGAAATTAATTGTTTATATATATTTTACTTCTCTGAACAAAAAAGGAAAACTAATTATATTTGTACATTAGGTATAGTGGAAACTAATGATTTATATATTCTTATTTCTTCTGAACAAAAAGAACTAATTGTATTTGTATAATGAGGGATGAGTGCACTAATTTGGGAATTGAGAGCAATCAAATTAAGTTTGATTACAAATAAGATAATCAGATGAAGTGTTAAATTCTTTTCAGTGTCTTAATATAGTTTTTCTCTCTTTTCTCTGTTTAATAAAACATAATAATTACCAGCTTCATTTGTAATTTAATTTTTTAGAAAATTCCATGAAATTGAAATTAAACTAACAGGAAACTTAAATATGTCTTACTTAACTTTCATATTTCTTCAGCTGATCTAAAGAATAAAAATGCATCATGTTGCAATGCAATAATACATTCATAAAGAATGAATGGCTCTCTACTCTCATTAGAGAGCTAGATTCAAGGCTGGGCATCCTAACCCAAATCTGATAGAAAACAGATATACTACTTTTGAAAAGAAGTTGTATAATCAGAAAAAGATGATAAAAATTTCTGAAGAAATTGTCAAAAATACAAATAGTTCTGTTCTTAGAATCCTGGAGAAAAGGAACACAGAAATATTCTTTTTACTCTATATTATATCTACTTTTTTATTTTAGTATGGGTAAGACTGACTATCTGATATTTTAATAATTACATATTAATCATAGCACCAAAATGTAAATCTTGATATCACTTCATAGATAATAAAACTTTAATAAGTTATGATATTATAGTAAATTTTGATAAAATATTGTCATTTTATTATCTGATCTATAAAAATTTCAAGAGACCATCATTTAGTTTTCTAACCAAGGTAGCTATTAAATATAAACTATTTCATTTCTTAAGGTCCATATTATCTCTTTTGTTTTGTACTCAGGCCTATGGAATGCCTTAATGTGCTGTAACTCAGTTTCATTAACAAATTGCCTTCCCTAACCAGTAAATTCAGCAAGTTTAATTTGAAGTTTACAAAGAAGTTATTCATTGTGCCTATTCTTTACTGCTAATGATGCTTGTTATAAAAGTAAAGAAAAAGAAATGCTTAAAATACAGCATTAACTTTCTGCCTTTAATCTCCCCTGTATCCACACTTCCACTGCTTACACACACATGGTGAAGATAACCACGCCAACATCCTAGCTCTGGAACTTTCCAGACTTTGCTCATTTTACTATACCATAATGCCTCTCAGCCATTGGAGGAGAGGTTGCGTTATCCACTTATAACTGTACCACGGCACTAAGCACCCTGCATTACGCTATACAATTGCAAGCCTAACTTCTGAAAGGAAAATCAGTAAGAATCTAAAACTCACTATGCTTGTTGGTCATTTTCCTGACTGATTCTCCACTTCATTTAATAATAACTTTTCACTAACAAAAGACAGAGTGAAATATTATTTATTTATTTTTCTTTATGTCCCAGATAAGACAAGGGACATAAACATTAGCCTGTTTTTGGCAGGCTAATTCAGAAAGTCCTTGTTAAGCACTTGCTATATGCGAAACATGATGCCGTGTGCTTTATATTCTCTTTTCTCAACAGTCCAATGGGGCAGGTATTGTTCTCTCAATTTGATGAGGAAACTAAATTAAGTGACTTGTCCAAAGTCCTTTCACTAGTAAGAAAATTAATCAGTATATGCACTCAAACCTGCCCGTGTCCATACTACTACTCAAATAAAATGATCCCAGAGTTAGGAAGCTGGGACTCCTAAGATGTCTTTGCAGCAAACTTTGTGAATTTACGGTCACAACTCCACTGTAGCTTACCCACTTCACGGAACTATTTCACTTCTAAAAGTGCTCTCTCATATCTAACCTCACTTTGTGATTGGTATTTGGCCTGATCTTCACAATTCTCAAAAGACCTCAAATTTAGACTTGACTACATATCAGATGAGATTGTATATGTCATTATTGGGAAACTCAGAAAACTGAAAGAAGACTGTCACTTTATATGTTAAAAGTTTGCCTTATTACACACAACAACAGAAAGTGGTGCACTGATTTGTTTTATATAACCCAGAAATTGTCTCATGAATGGCATAAATATATCACATTGTATTTTGTGTGTGTGTTGCAAAAAGTTAGACCTATTAATTTTTTTCTAATTTATTTTTTAATACTCACCCAAGGATATGTTTTTATTAAAGTTAGAGCAAGAGGCAAGCGGGGAGAGAGAGAGAAAGAAACATCAATGTGAGAGAGAAACATTGACTGGCTGCCTCCGTAGGTGCCCTGACAGGAATCAAACCTACAACTTATGTGCGTGTCTCAATCCTAATTGGGGATTGAACCTGCAACCTGTTGGTGTATGGTACAATGCTCCAACTGACTGAGCCATCAGCCAGGGCTAATTTTTTGTGTGTAAAATTTTAATACCAAAATTATATTTAATATATTTTATATTCCTATTTTATGTACTATATTGAGATATTTAAAAATATTTCCAGGCTTATTTGGATATCTGATAAAAACTAGGACTGGAAATTTGCCCCCAACATCCAGGTCTAGTGTCCTTGCCATTGTCCCATATTGATGCATATGCCATTTATCAACAATATATTAATTATTTACATTTTGCTCGAAGCCTCTAACATTTCCCACCATGGTGCTTTGGAATTCTTGCTTGTTTTTAATAACAAGAGTTAAAGTCCACCCATCCAGGAAAGACAAACCAAATAACACTGTTGCAGAAAAATAAACTTCTGTATGTAAATTTCATTTCTCAAACAAAAAAACAACCAAAATATGAATAATGCCAAAGGAAAAATAGAATAAGTTGCTTGTGAGCATTTTTCCTGCTACAAGTCATAGTAAAAAATAGATTTTCCATGATACCCCACAGTACACACATAGCTGGCTATATGCACCTAAATTAAAATTTACAAAACAATATCTCCTCTTCTTATCATACAATATATTCTGATGTTTATATTTTACTCTATTCTATTTTATTGTGCTCTATATTAACTACTGCTCTCAACCCACTAAATTTGTTTGACAAATAATTCACAGATTATGACACACTTTTTGAAAAAAAACACTGACTAGACAATGTCGTTTCTTTGAAAGCCTGTGCATGTGTGACTGGTGTATGAAAAATGATGCATAAAACCACTGTGGCACAATCTCTTGTTTCAATGTCCCCTAAAATGAATACATTTGACTATCATACCTCTTGCCAAAAAGTCTCCTCAACATTTGGTTAAATTGAGAAATCTTTCTGGAGTATTTGCAAATGTGCCAAAATGAGATTTCATAACTCCTACTCCTGATGAATTCCAAAGAAGTCTTTCATACATAAGGCTACAGCTTTTAACAATATGTCCTCTTGCTCTTAAAGAATGTGCACCATATTGCTTCCTCCCATAATTGGCCTCTGAAGATGGAGTGCAGAGTGTGCAATAGAGATGTGAATAGAAACAACCAGGTACAGTCTGTACTTACCATCAGACCCACAAAAGGTCTTCTGTGAGGTGGACTTGTTGCCACATACCTCCTCCTTAATTTATTTTCTTTTTACTGTAATTAATTCTTTCCATGGGAACAAGGAAATGTACTGGTTTTTCAAAGCCAGATAAAAAGACACAGGAAATATTAGAGAAAGATTTTCTCTGTGGGGAAACAGATGGTGTTTTTTAGGGAGGGGGTAAAGAATCAATAGATGTGCATTCTACTTTTCCTTTAAGTCATAACTTCCTCAGTATAAATGAAGGAAGTTTGGACTTAATTTAAAAGAGTTGGCCTTGGGTCCAAATCCTTGCTCTGCCAGTAACTAGCTGTAGATGGTGGGGGAAACACTTTTTCCATACCTATTGTCTAACCTATAAAATGTAACATTATCAGAGTTTTATATGGAATAAATGAATCAACTAACAAATTTATGAAATATTATAATATGTATGACCATGTTTTAATTTACAGAATGATAGAATCCCAATTAAATTATATTTGTCAATAATGGGAGTTATCTAAAAGGATAAATAGTTCAACTCCTTTCCTCCCTCAGCTAGGCTGATGTTCATTTGTCCGCAGCCCCTTCAGGTGGTTGTCTGTTCCAGACTTGCACACAGAAGTTATAGAGAACTGATCACTGTCTCCTAAGAGAGACAATTCCTTCATTGAACAGTTCTGTTAATGAACAGAAATACCCTTTAAAAAAAATTGAACCATAATCTGTTACTCTGGCATTTCAGTAATTACCTCTTTGTAATGCCCCTGGTTATATAAAGTTAATCCAGCTCCTTTCCATCTGTATTTTCCAAATACCTAAATGTAGTGGTTGGGTCCCTGCTATGTTTTGTCTTCTCTCTGCTAATTTTGAAGGCATGATTTCAAGTCACATAACCATTTTGGATACTCTCCTTTGAACAGACCATACTTGGTTGCATTGATTTTAAATGTGTTGTCCACCATCTAATCTAGCCCAACTGTGGTCTGTGGAAGCATGTGAAGAGCAGGTAAATGAAGGTTAGTCATAGAAGGGATCTCCCAGAACGTCCTTTCTAGCCCTTTTCATCTGACAAAGGAAAAAGGGAATTAGAGTGACTTTCTCAGAATCCCATAGTAAAAACTCTGATGTCAGTTACCTTTCTGTATTTCTAGTCCTTTTCAATTTTTTCACTTTCAAGATATTATTAATGTAATCTCCAGCTTTCTTCAATCCACCTTAAAATTATTGGTATAATGAGAAGGCTATTACTCTTGACCAGACTTATTGAACAGCCTATAAAATATAAAAATGTTTGGTAACAAAAGAGATGAGGAAAATATAGTATACAAAAAGAGAGAGAAAGAGAGAGGATGAAATAAAAAAAATCCTCTTTTTAGAGTTCTGTGGATCTCTATTTCTGTTCTTTTTTTTTTTTTCTTATATGCTTGCTTCCTGTGTGTTTAGCAGAGTTGCTGTGCAGAAATTGTTTTGCATTGGAACATAAATGTTTCTCACCGCGCCCTCCCATTCCTCAGTTTTCCTCAATCAGAAGCAACATCTGTTACTCATTACTAAACTTCATAAACCTAGAAGCTAATAAGGTTACGATGCCCAAGAAATTGAGTCACAAGCCCAGTTCTTGTAGAAAAAATGAATAGACTTTCTGAATATGCAAACTCTAAAGCTCAGACAATAATGTTATTTCTGTGAGATCTAGAATAAGGGAGACTAAGGAAAAATACACTATTTGTTCAGCTCTCAACCATAAAATGGATAAGTGTCCAGCACCAAACAGCTATTCTCACTCAGAGATTATCTTCAAGTCAAAAGAAGCATCTGATTAACTAGAAATATAGTGTCCACATTCGCACATCACCCCAGGTGTTTATTTATGTGTGGTGGGGGAATGATGGATTAACATCCTCTGAAAACAAAGTTCATTCTCACATAGTCACCCCAGGCATAGAGTATCTGGGGGGAAATTCTAGTATTTTCAGCAGTGAATGAACAGCAATAGTACCTGAGAAAGCAGAAACAGGGATGTTATTTTATTACAGACATGAGCCTTTTATCGGTGAGTCAGAGTCCAAGCCAGAATTTGTATTAAAAAATAAATAAACAAATAAACAAACAAATAAACAAAAACTGAAAATAGGGAAGATCTTGTCTTGGCCACAGCTAGATATGTCAATGGATTCCATTTTTGTTCTCTGAAAGAGATAATAACAACTCTCTTAGAGGCTATCAGCTAAGAGTACGTAAGCTATTCTATCTGGAAGGGAAGAAATGTAGCACCCCTCTGAGCACACTTCCCAGAGCTATCTGTATTTCCTTCAGTATTAACAATGCAGTTTCTGGCAGTGACAAGACTGTGAAAAATTACTTCTTTATTATTACAGTTGCCAATGAGTCTCCAAGGTTATGGATCTATGATCTAATTTAATGAAGAATCTACCTAAAAGCCTTTATATCTTCTGATTTTTATGTATTATTATGTCAGTGATAACCAAAATAATTGTCCAATCAATCTATACTTATAAAGATTTATGGTTCTAATGTTTTCAGAATGTTTATGAAGCAAATAAAAAATTTTCAAAGTTTCTTCAAATCTTCAATATGACTCAGGCAAAGAAACACTTCATCTAATTTACAGGTAAAGAACAAAGGAACCATGCTTTTCCTCAAAGCTAATTTTTAAAATAAGCATTAAAAGTTTCAGTGAATTGGCATCATTCCGATGAAGCGAAAAGGAATAAAGCAATCAAATGGAGAGGTAATACAATCACAAAAATTAAAAAAAGGAGTAATTATCTTCCACAATGATGTGTGAACAAAATTCTGGACTAGTACCCTAAGTTTTGAGACCCAGCTCTGTAAAGAATTGTGTACAAGTAAGGCAAAATTAGTTGTGTTGACTGCTTCTGTTTCACCAACTGTGAGATAAAGGGGTCAAATTAAATGTTTGCCTAAAGCCCTTCCAGCATCAACATTCTACAAAGCTACTAATAGTTTGTATGTCTGAATTAACATGATAATCATCTCAAAATTCATCTCAACCCTCAACAATGCTTAACCCTTGGAGAAAGAAAATAAAACCCCTTTTGGCCCTGGCTGGTGTAGCTCAGTGGATTGAGCATCGGCCTGTGAACCAGAGTTGCCAGTTCAATTCTCAGGTAGGGCACAAGCCTGGGTTGCAGGCCAGGTCCCTAGCTAGGGACAGGCGATCACCCTATCTCTAACAAGTGATGTTTCTCTCTCTCTCTTTCTCAACCTCCCTTCCCCCTCTCTAAAAATAAATAAATAAATAAAACCTTTTAAAAAAAGAAAAGAAAACCCCTTTAAAAAGTAGGGCCCACAGTGACATTCCCGGCCTTTCCGAACTTAATTGTTGTTTTGATACAATTGCAAGAGGAAACGTATGTTGGGAAAACTATATTTTCATTTTTTAAGAAATTAAGCTAAGCACATAAACTATGAATTACATTGAGGTTCTTTCAACCAAAGCCTAGTTGCTATCACATTTTAAAATAATTGATGGCAAACTGTAACCTAAAAGTGGTATGACATTACAATATGTAAGTTAGCCTGAAGACAATGTTTTAATGATGTCACATTACCAGCACTACTTACTGGTACTTGCATCCCCCAGAGCATCACTGAGATGTTTTGTTTTTTTTAAGCTAGAATGAATTAGCATTCTATTATCATTAGATGGAAATAATAAATCCAAGAACCAGTGCAAACAAAAAAAGGAAGTAGGGTGTGAATAGCATTTTACAATTAATTAAGGGAGGTATTTTGGCACCTTGTTTTTATAAAGAAGCAAAACTGTGAAAACTTATGAGTGCCTTATATTTACCTGCATGCTATATATACATAAATAGTGATATAGGTACTATTCTACATGAATTCAACCATTCAGCAGTCATCGAGCACCTATTATATGCTAAGCACACTAATAGACCCTGGGGATGCACAATGAACTTTAAAATAAAGTCAGCAAAAATGGTGATGGGAAAATCCTGTAAGTCATCCATAAAGTATGATATACATAGTTTTGTGCATAAAATGCTATCTATAATTACTTTTCTCAATAAAATTAAGCTAGATTAAGAGGAAGCATGGAATAATGGAATATGAACAAGTATATGACTATTTAAGACATTCAGGCTTTAGGGAATTCTCAAATCTCTAGCTACAGAAGTATGAAGGAAGCCTTTAAAATTTTTCTTCTTGCCCACAGCATTTATTCCATTTTATTTCAGATTTAAATATCAAGACCATTAATGCAAGTTAATACACGTTTTAAAATTTTGATGTTTGAACATTGTAGTAGTATCCAATTTTGAGAGGAGAGTTAAAATTTAAACTCATTGGGATGAATATACTTATAATGGACCCATCTTGAAGATACTCATTATTGCTCATAAAGTTATGGTTAGCTGGGTAATGTTTATGGTTTCAGCTGGGCTTTATGACGCGATTGCAAATAACTGTGTCAGGAAGGCAGCTGTGCGGCTCTTCATTGGCTGCTTTCACATGGATGAGATTAAGTGGCCTGAAATGCCCTCATCTAGGAAACATGGGTGCTCTTATCCTTCTCATGGTAATCACAGGGTTCCAAGACAGACAGATTAGAAAGAGAGTCCTCACTTACACCAAATTCTATTGACCAAACCAGTCAAAGGGTAGTGTGGCATCAGAGCAGAAGGAAACTCTCAACATACAAAGCAAAGGGGATAATAATGGAAGTCATCAAAGCCAAAGCAATCCATCTGCCATACCCCTAAACAGGAGAGCCCATGAATCCTGTGCTATAATGGGCACATGACCCAAGGGTTGCAAAAGTATTGAGGCAAAGGATCCCTTAAACTTGACTCCTTTAAAAAGAGTAAAAAATAATAATAATTGAGTCATTGAATGTTCCTTTCTCCCATAGAGTTGAAGGGCTAATGTTGTCTGCCTTAATTTTTTTCTTTAGGTACTATTAATCTTTTTGCCTAAAAATACCTGGGAACATCTTCTGCATAATACAATAAGCCACAGTAAATACTGTAGTCCTGTAGTCTACAAAAATCACAAATCAAGGGCAAAGCAAATGTAAGAGATTAATCTGGAAGCTGAAACTAAAGTCTCTTTTTGTTCTTCTCTGGAATTCTATGATAGCATACATGTTCTCAGAGGAACATCTGTGATAGCTGCCAAGAGGATTGAGTCCCATGGTGCTGCCATGGTTAAGTATAAAATAAATATGCAAATTGGGAGATAGGTTTTTGAAAGTGGGACATCTTTTCATAGACCTCAGTGCCTCATGCGATAGCATTTGAAATTGTCTATATTCCTGAAGAGTGAGGAATATCAACTGAGCAAAAGAAGCAAATTATAAGGACATGGTAGGGCTGAGTGACCAAGGGCTAGAAAGAATTATTCCAATCCAACCCAAAAAGGGGTCAAGTTAAGAACTGTCATTGTCATTTCACAAAAATTCCAGCAGGGACTTCCTGAAGGACCAGGCCACAGAAAACAAGGCAGTACCTAGGAGCTTCCAACAGTACCCAAAACAACTGTAACTTGTTACTCAAGCATTCTTCTGATCCTGGACGTGAGCTTTACCTTGTGAAACTTCCTACCATGCTGCTTCCACACTGATAAGAAGTAATACTACATAACCTCATTATCCATATACATGATCGTGATCAAAGCAATATAAATACTTCTTGACTAAACCACCTAAAACAATAAACCAAAGAGCATTTCCTCCAGTCTTTGAATATTCATACTCCAAATTTGTTCCCTCCTGAGTGTTGGTATCATCCACACATTTTGCCATAATTTGGCAACAAAATTTCCATTGGCCTCTTTTTGGCAAAATAATTAAATTTGCCAAAGTTTGGCAATAGAATATTTTGGCTTAGTTTTTACTCACAAAAAGAATGTTTTCTTTTAATTGTTCTGTTGTAATCTATAGTCTTTGAATGTAATACATAATTTCAAACATTTGCATGCAAAAGTTATATTGAACACAAGAAAAATAAGTTTCATTTATTCCACCTCATCCCCTAACTACTTAGATTTTTGTCCCCGTAGGACAAATTGTTATCAGTTTTGCTATGCTCTGAGAGCAATTCTATAAATACCCAAACAAATGGCTTGTATAAACTCAAAAAACATACCATATACACAGAACTTTCCCTCACTTTTTTCACTTAAAATGATCTTGGGGATCATTATGATCTCACCATAAAAAGCCTCATTAATTTCAATGGCACTATAATAATACATGGAATGCTTCATGATTTGTTTATTTTATTAGATTACTATTTGTATTCATTTCATTTTAAAATACAGTTTAAATTAGTAAGTCAGGGTCATGATGATGAGTTTCTTTTTTAACACAATCTTGAATGAGCAACTCCCATATAATGACCAAGCCCTACACTTCTGAATATAGAGGAAAGTTCCTATTAAAATGTATAATTTTTTGAAGCAAGCCAAAACATACTTTTATCCTTTTTATTGCAATTTTTTTCTATTTTCTCACTCCTTTTACTAGAAATCCACCCTTTCTTAATTTTCACCAATTGTGTTTTTCCTGTTAAAATTCAACTCTCAAATTCCATTTCCTTCTCTAAGATTTCCACCATAGCCCCCCTCTCCACATAGTAGAATGCGATTTTTTTCCTCATACAATTTACTTTAGAGGCATATTTTAACTCCTTGTCATCTTGAATCATTGTTAATTTAGTGCATGCTTCATCTCCTTCACCAGATTGCATGCTGTCCTTCTGAGAACTACCAGAGGGCCTTTCATCTACTTGTACTTAATAAATATGTGTTGTATATGTATATCCTTAGAGTGTGATGCCATTGGATTCTGCTAAATTATAATAGGATGCTGACTAAGAGTCACTAGCTATGAGCCTTACTTGTGGATCTGAAATTGCTATCAGGTATTTATTGGATTAATTATCTAAATTCTTAGAACATTTTTTATTTTAAAATGGGAATAAAATATCTGGATTATCTATATCACTGCTCATTGTAAGAATCTAATGAAATAGTGGTTTTATAAGGAAAATCTCAGCATTAGAAAAAAAGTCAAAGTTCTCCTACTCCAATCACCTATACGTTGCTCAAAATCTCTATATACCAACAAGTCTGTAAATAAATTAGAAATTTATGCATGAAAATTTCAGAAGCATATGTCTCCACCAATATAGAAACCCATTTTATGTTTATGTTATTTTTAATTAATAAGAGCAGCTATACAGTGAAATCCATATTATGCCACTTAGTATAAAATTGTTATATCTAATTGGTGATTGGCTCCCAATTTCCGTAGTAGACTTTCTTTCTTTGATCATTTCATTAATTTCCCAATAATGCAACCCCACATTTTATAGGATTAGATTGTTTGGACCACACTGATAGTATTATTGCAGGATTTTTTTAATCTAAACTAATCCCCCCAATGATTAAATGAGATATAAAACGTATTTGGAACCTTCATTGGTGTCCTATAGCATGTGTAGTATATGCAGTTTGTTGTCAGAATGTTGCATGATCAGTGAGTCTCACCATTTGGACTCCTTAAACCATGTAGATCCAAACCAAACAAACAAACAAACAAAAAAAAAAAACCACTATCCCAACAGCCTTGGGTAAGAACTAACAAATAATGGAAACAAAAATCATTTAAAAATACAATATGTAATAAAAAGGGCTAATATTATTATTAACTATTATAAAATCTCAGCCATATTTTCCTTCCTCACTACACTTGAGGCACAAAGATGCAATACATTTCAAACTAACACTGAATTATTAAAACGTACACTTTCTTAGTAGGTACGTTCTATATGAAGATAAAACTATTTCATACATATCTTAATTTCAGATTTAACTATATACTCAACTGAAACATAGTTGGAAGACTAAGCTGTCTGATAATTTTCTACTACAGTACACCTGGGCCAGGACTGGCTGCCTTCACTCCTTATGTGTAGTTACATGTACCTCTCTTTATCTGAAATAACAGGCTGTTGGAACCTGTTTAAAATGTTTTAAAATGTGTTCAATGATGATCTAGAAAACTTAAAAATCTCTAGTACTATTTTAGCAGAAGTACAAATAATATAATACATAATACAAAAAACCTCCACTTTATCAAATGATGGCCACATGAACACTCATCTTATATTAATGTTGCTTCGTACGTGTGCCATCCAGTCCCTTCTTTACAAATGATGTATAATGTGGCAACTCAAAACATCCCAAACAGTTAAGAATATTTTAGCCTTTGAAAAACCTGAAATTTTCACTGGGAAGCTGCTGAGTACACAATAAGACATACTTGATGAATGTAAAGGAATCTTACCTTCCGTGTGCACAGCTGATACATAGGTCCAGTTGTATCTCTTCACTATGTCCACCATGGCCCGTGCCTGCTGAGCATCCGAAGGCACAACCCTCATGAAGTATTTGAACAGAGTCTTGTCACTCAGATCCATGCTTGTTGCCGAGTAAGCAATCTGAGGTATGTTGAAAAGCTGGAGCAAGTTCTGTACCTGAATGGCCACAGAACTGGAGCCAGGCCCAATGACCCCAACTATGGGCTTCTTGGAGCGGAAGGAAGAGGAAGAGCCATCCACACAGCGCACCAACCCTTCTTCCTCTTCTGAAGAAATGAGGGAGTCCCTTATGAACTCAATGCTCTGTTCTAGGGCCACAGCCGAATGCCAGCAGGAATCCCTTATCTCGCAGCCCAGTGTGATGTTGGGCAAGAGCGTGGGGTCTGAGTTGATCCTCTCCAGGGTGTGCAGCATAGCCTCCACCCTCTGAATGCCATACTGTTCACGAACTGCCCCACACTTCCTCTCATGGACTTTGTCCACAGTGGGCTGGTGGTGGACAGAAAACAGAGCTCCAATAATGATGTCACCAGGCATGTGAGCCACCACCCTCCTCTCGCTGGACTGTGCACTCCCACGGACATCTTCTTTCAAAAGCAGGACTGACAGGATCAACAGAAGGACCATTTTAGGAAAGGAGTTCAAGCTAATAAAGATAGCATGGTGGGGAAAATTTAGGAGAGTCCTGATAGATAGAATCAAACAGTGTCCCCCGTTGAGTGACAAACCAAGAAATTAGCCAGTGTTTTAGAGGTTCTCTCTAAAGGACCATGATGTCCCCAGGTAGCATTTACTTAGATGCATCCACATGAGCATGGTCTTCAAACCTGGAAAAAAGTAGCACAGGTATTTAAAAACATAAGTGCCACTAGCTTGGGAATTTCTAATGGTATATATGCTATTAGAGAAAGATGACTTTTTCATGATGTAGCTAACTTGAAAAAAGAATACAAAAATCTTTTTATCCTTTGTATATTTCTTTTGTGAATTTTGTGATGTAATAAAGCAGCTGATATAGCTTCTTGATCCTACTTTGTTTAGGTTAATATTTTTTCCATTTGTTCACGTGGAGTAAAGAAAACCAAATCTTATGTGTAGTAAGCTGAAACATGCACTCACGTGGAGGTGAGGGAAAGCATCTTAAAAGTAAAACTATGAATCCCAAAATATTAAACATTGGTGATAGCTGGGTGATGGTAATTTTTGACAAATGCTTTTTGTTTCTTTACAAATTTTCACCATTGAGCATGTATTGATTATGCAGCTACAAAAATAAAGTTACTTAAAGAGAGCCTACATATCCCTTCTTTAAATGCAATGTAAAGCAAGTTGAATAATCTTCCCAAAGATAAGTATTGTGTCTAGATTCCATATGTGATAGAACAAAGACAAATGTGGTCATGTGGGTATTTCCAAGTTAAATGAACTACAGGAAAAAAGGAAGAGGGTTGGGATATTACAGAATACAATGTCCCACAGACAACAAGCATAGTGACATGAGCACCAATTTTTGAAGAAAATATTCAGGTTAAAATTCCAGTTATGATACCAAGAAATGTTAGTAAATTATTTAACCTTTCAGTACCAGAATTTCCTCATCTGAAAAATGGAAATTATATATGTTAAGCCACCTATAAGAATCAACATAAGGTTTCAATTATGCAAGTGTTTTGTATGTTGACTAGGGCTATACATATTTAAGACATAACCTCTTCTGTTAGTAAATTTCCAAGGGCATTTTGTGACTAGGTGGTGAGGAAGAGAAAATTCTTTGGCAACTCACTTGGTCCTCTAGAGTCTTCAAAGTAATTACAGAGTCTTGTAATAAAATTCACAGTAATCAGACCTCTATCTCTGATCCAGGAAAAAAAAAAAAAAAAAAAAAAACACATCAGGAAGACTCAAAGGGCTGAGAGAATGTATGTTTGGAACCATCCTTTCAAGTTGAAACTTAGCATAGCTATGTTATATAGTCATTTTTTCAGGCTAAACTCCTGGGAAAGAAAAAAAATTCCCAAGTTGCCCACAGCAAATTCTAGCACAATTTATAAAAGAACAGACAAAGTAGTGATTCCGGTCATTTACAGAATTGTATGAGGGATTTATTTTGTATGTTATCATCTCTGCCAACCAAGGGTCTCAAATTGTTTTAAAGTGACTCACTCCCTAAACACCACCTTTCAAAGACAGGTGATGTTTCTTCAGGAATTTAAGCAATTTTGATGCTTCTTCAGGAATACTAATGGTTTTCAAAAGTCATCAGATCTGCAAAAATTCTAGTCCCAGTACAAAATGAATATAACCCGAACCATATTTCTAATCACTCTCACTCTCATTTTCATTTTTCCCCACTGTTTCCTACACAACAAAAAAAGAATCCCTCTGTATAGTGCCAAACACTTCAAAAAAAAACCCACCACAAATGACAAGATCTTCCAAAACAGCTAGGTATTTAGCAATGTTTAGGAGAAAAAATTAGTTTTGATATGGAAGTTGGCTTTGTAGACCCCGCTGGTCTACAACGGGGGAGGGACCAGCGGGGGAGGGAACAAAGACTGATGTTAATGTTTTCATTTGGAAACTATTTGAGTAGAGTCTCAAGATTTCTCTTCATTTTGCTTAGACCACAGACCTGGGACCAATGCTTACCCTCCTGATCATGTGAATTTTATTGCAGACAAAAAAAAAAACTGCAGCAAAAGGAATCACAATTTCTAGTTCAATCCAGAATATCAGTGAGCAAACTCAATAACAAAACAAGGCTTATTTTATTATATGATCAGCAAAGTGATATGGGGGACTAGAGCACAGGTGGCAAATGCCAGGCACACGGGCCGAATCACACCCTCCACCTTGTTTCATCCAGCCCAGCACCTTGTTGCTACCCAGAGGCAGTGCCGAGTTCCTTGCCCCTAGTTATAGAGTAGTTACATCTATACAATCCTAAAATTATATTCAACCCTTTGAAGGCAACCATGAGGCTGATGTGGTCCCCAGTGAAAATGAGTTTGACATCCCTGGATTAGAGGCAGCCCATCAAACTGATGAAACTAAAATATTAATCCTGTGCATTTTATTTGTTGGAACTATTTTAGGCAAGCCCTATATATTGAGACAAAGTGCATATATGTGATTAATAACAAATAGATTAAGACTTATTTATAATATGTTGTATATTACATACACACACTTTCTACTATAGCTAAATTAATTGTTCAATTAATTGAACAAATATCTATTAACTATTGGGTGGGAGACACTAATATAACAAAGTGCAATGATGTCCATTGATAATTACCATCATTATCTATTATGGACCAGGCATTTATTCTTTAACTCCTTTGACAAATATACATGGCATGGCTATGTTACGACTCTCCTGAGAATTAAACATTCAAGAGAGAACAAGTTATACATGTTTCTTATACTCATGAGGCTTACAGAGCTGTACTCTAAAGGTCACTTTAGGTGGAACCTGGTAAGTGCAAAGAACAATAAAATAAAGGATGAAAAATGTTGGTCTTGTGAAAGTGTGGCTAGAGCATGAAGAATGGGAGGGACAGTACTACAAGATGAGGTATGGAAAGCTGATAAAGGGCCAGGCTATATGGACTCTTATTGGCTCTTAAAATCCAATTTGGATGTAAGTGCAACAGAAAGCAATTGAGGAGAAGTAAACAAGTCAGAAAAGATTGTTCTAGCCTCTCATTGTTCTGGATTATGGACTGTAGAAATCTGATTAGGAGACTCGTACACATTTAGGTAAAGATGATGGTGGTTCAGCCATTATTGGTGAGAGTAGATACGGAGAGAAGAAGACACAATCACATATTTTGCAGGTAGAATGACCTGGACTTTCTGATGGACTGGATGTGGATAGTAAGGGGGAGTGGAATCAGTGTTTGAATCTAAAAAACTAGTGTATTTATGTACCATAAAAAGACATGACTGGTACAGAAATAGATGGAGGCACAGGGATACTTAATAATTTTCTTTTGAACAAGTTAAATCTGAGGTGTTTTTGAAGCATCCAGCTACAGGACATTAATAAGATATTCTTGTCTTAATCTGTGTTTTGTAAATTCCTAAATTTGCTATCAAAATATATGTGTTATTTATGATTCTCTTAGATGGGATTGAGGAATCTGCCTTTTAAATTTTTGCCAGAGTCTTTCTTGAGGCCTCATCTGACCTCAGTTTGCTCTTCCTTGGGGGTCTGCTAATCAGGTTAAATGTGTGTCTCCTCCAGGAATACACATCTTCTCCCCAGTGGTTTTCTCCACGCCTCTTCTGATCCCTGATATACCCTTAATTCAAAGGCCTTTACAGCAGAATTTTTAAGAGCATGGGCCTGGAGTCAGTAGACCTGGGTTTGAATCCTGGCAATGCCATCTGTTGGCTGTGTGCCCTTGGTTGCTTAGCCTCTCTGAGCCTAACTGCAATGAGAACAGTACCTATCTTAAAGATTTTTAATGAGGACTGAATGAAACAATATTTGTAAATAGTCCCTTTACAATATCTTCCCCGATCCCTCACCTTGTGGTGTTTGTTCTGTTCTCTGAACTCACATGGAATTTTTATGCGTACTTTCTTATGATGTTTATTATTAAACTAAAATTGTAGCTATTTATACACATTTTGTTTTCCAACAAGCCCCTTAAAGTTAAATTTGTGCCATATACAGCATCTGGTAAAATCCTTGCACAAAATAGACACTCAATAAATTCTTCAAGTAAACAAATAGTGAATTGTTTCCACTTAGCTTTCTGATCAACCATCTGACTAAAGTTCCCAAATAGTAACCCCTGCCCCACCATGGAAAACTGAAAAATATATAATGAAACTCCTTTTGTGCAATGGGTCCAGGCAACAAAGGACAAAACAAAGAAAGAAACAAAAACAAAACAAAAAGAAGCAGAAACTGACGAAGTGGCAGGGAGAAACTTTTAGCACTCCCCATGGCTTTTCAACCTATTAAGGAAAACAGCAGCACAGAACTAGACAGAGCCCTGTAGATGGTTCAGTGTAACTGAGACCCATAGAGATTACATAATTTTTAGCAGCCCTGGGACCAGAACCCTGCTACAGTCACCTCAAAACCCTGGCTTAATCGCATTCTACAACTTAGCATCCACTCTTCTATAATTTTCTAAGCATATTTTATACATAGATATTTTGATTTAAATGGACTATTAGTATGAAATCTATATCATCATATATTTTAATTCATCTCTATATAATGTTTATAAAGATGTTCCATGTTAATTCATTTTGATAATGGGGACAATAATAACAATAATTAAAATACACAGAGAGCTTATCAAGTGCTAGGCAATTGCTTAGTCATGATTATGAAGTGTCATTTAATTGTCATAAAAAACTATAAGATAAATAAATTTATGCACATTTTACAGATGGAAGATCTCAGGCTCTAAGGCATAGAATAGTTTGGCTAAGATTCCAAAGCAAGTGAATAGCAGAGCTAAGATTCACACTTAGAAAATCCATTTATTTTTGATAGTTAGTTGCCTAGTATTCAATTACATGAGTGAACCAAGATTTATTTAATTATCTCCTATTGTTAGATATTTAGATGGCTTACAGATTTTTTACTTTTATAAACAGTGTTTCTCTTATGTTTGAAAGTATTTTTATGGGACAAATGCATGATATTGCTATCATAAATGTTTTCACATTTTATAATCTATCAATTTAGATTTTAAAAGACAGCATTAGCTTCACTCTCAGACCTTTCTCCTTAACCTCATCAATTCTGGGTACCACACAATGTTCTTTCCATGAGGATCTGCACTGTCTTGTTTCTATATATATTCATAGGTGAGGCCATTTCTCCTTAGCTATTTCACCACAAGTTTCATTGGTTCATTTAGCATGGGTCTGGCAGAAAGAAAAGGAAGGGAAATAATAATATCATGTAACTTTATTTTCAGTGTACAGACTCTTTCCCCATTGTTAACCCTACTTCAATCTAAAACAAAATTACTGTAAGAAGGTCTGATTATGCCCATTTCATACATCAGTAAATAGAGTCTCAAAGAGAATAAATTATTTGCTTTAGGTTATAACTCTGAGGTGGTATGGGGGGGGTTATAGGTTTGTAGCAAAAAATAAATCAAGTTTTTGCTATAGATAGTGGGCAAGAATTAACTAATATGATGATAAAACACCTATAAAATGTTATGGCTCTACAATCTAATGATATTAAAACCTTTATTGAGTTAAAAGTGGGAAATGATGAGAGTTTATATAAATAGTGCAACTTATATGATATATTGGTTCAGGTCCTATTTTCAGAAGTACTAAACTTCTTCATTCAATTTTATATTTCTGAGTTCACAGCATGACAAAATTAATCACTACCCCATTATAGAAAACAAGAGACATATATTTCATATGCATAAAAGTATTTTGTCTCAGGTAAGAATACAGTCTCATATTGTACCTTAAATGAATATAAAGAAGAAACATTGGTGCATAGAGTTTTCCATAACTGACAACTTACATTGTAACTAGATTCACAGATCACGTTGTCTTTTGTTTTCAACAATCTTCTCAAATGCTGACCATCTTTCTGGCACAGATGTCTCTTATATAACTTAATCCCCACACAAGCAAATCACACAGCTCAGGACATCAACACTAAAATGATTCCTCCTGCGTGAGCAACAGCCTCATCACAAGTAGTCAGGGGTGTCAATATTGCACATGCCATGGATGCCTTTGATATATTTCCTGAAAACAAGCATACCCCATAGATAAGAGACACTCTGAGGTACAACAGTATCGACAGTTTCATAGTCTGAAGAAAGCCCTGTTGTTGTAGCTATCTCAAGAACACATCTTTGACCTGGTAAACAAGAAAGTCCAGCACCCCCTCTGTTTAGCCCAGGAGAAAAAATATATACCATGTTTTAACTGAAAAAGCCTAAAACCAAAAAAAAAAAAAAAAAAGATCTTAAGTAATATTGTATGAATGAGAAATCTGTAATGTTATGCGTTAATTAAAAGATGCTGGCAGTAGAATAAAGCTCACTAAATCGTTGTAAATCATTTTAAAAATACTGGTTTAGTAGTCCATGAAGACCTGAAACAGCCTTGTACAACAAAGCAATAAAAATGATGTAATCCACTGTTAACTAGTCTCAATTTAATTATCAAGCAGGGATTATAGCCTTCTTCCCATTTTGCAGCCTTCAGCTGCTTTCTTGTTATTTATGGCATAGCTCTAAAAACTGTACGGCATTATTGTGCATATTATATTACCTATCATCAGGTACCTGAAAATGTGATTTTGTGTTTCTAACTCAATCTCTAGTTACTTATCAACATCTGATTCTTAGTGAATGCCTACTTTATGCTGAACAATGTACCATATAACCATTATTTTAATGTAAGTCTCACAACAACCCTGTGAGGTTGGTATGATCACTACCTACATTTAATGTCCCTAGAAATTGAGATTTAGAGGTAAAGAATCTTGCCACAAATCTTGTATCTGTAATAAATGGCAGAGTCAGATGAAACCAATTTTCTTGGCTCCAGAGTAAACACAGTCAACTAATAATGTCTTCCATAGGATCAAATGGGTTATTCGGTTAAACCTTATACATTGATTACAAAATATCCTGGAGACTCTGTTTTACATCAAATTCTTATGTAATGCCAATCAGCTACATTCAGAAAACACAAAGCAAATAAACCTAGGCAACCATTTCTTAGAATCATTTAGATCAGGGTTTCTCAACCAGAGGTCTGCTGACATTTTGGACCAGATGATTCTTTGCTGTGGGGGTTGGAAGCCTTCTGTTCTGTGCATTCTAGGATGTTTAGCAGCATTCCTGGTCTCCAGATGCCAAGAGCACACACCTCCACTAGTTGTGATGAATGAAAATGTCCCCAGACTGTCAAAAGTCCCCTGCAGGTCAAAGTCATTCCCAGCTGAAAACCACTGATTTACATGAAACTCATTCTGGTAAGCTCTATGTAATCATCAAAAAAGAACATAATGAAGAGCCAATCATTTGGCTATAGCAGCTCTAGGAGTCTTCTCCTGAAACCTCCTAATAATCCTAAGGAAAACAGTTTGAAATAGACTTGTTGTATTCCTTGTTTACGTGGTTTCTATCTTGTTTTTGGCTGCAATTTCAATTTGAGAAATACAGATTAAATTGTGAGCATCAAGGATCACATTGCCTTACATTAAATAAACATAGTTCTGATTACCCACAAACTACAATAAATGAATGTGAGAAGAGTATCCTACAGTATACTTCACCATTTCAAAGGCTATTTTTAATATAAAGTACAAAGTCCATTATAATTTTAACATGATAAGAACTTTATACAGTAATTTATAACTTGATTTTTTTAAATCTCATTTTTATTTTTTAAGTAATATAACATTGTTGTTTACTGTTCTTTTGGATCATTGAAGGGTTCTACCACATTACTGTGTATTAAGGCAAATTGATTTTTTAAAAATATTTTAAATTATTCCTCTGCAAAATATTGTAAATGTAAGTAGGCAGCATTATCATTGTAATGCCCACTAGTGCCATTATGATTATAAGCTTTTAGTATTTCTCAGGATATTTATGCTCAAAAGTTTAAAGCTAGTGGTCTATTACCAGATTTATTGTGAAAAATAATCATTAGGGAATTATTCTTAGCTCTGGTATTTTTGTAAGACCAACAAAATCACATTTACATAAAACACATTTGCTACACTTAATGTAAATTTCCTGAATAGTTTGACTAAAATAAAATATTTGAGAAAGCAAAATTATGTTCCAAGCCATAGGGTTGTTGACAAGATTAAATTAAATAATGTGAAAAAACTAGGAAACATTTGATATTCAAGGGCCTGGATGGGATTAATAGCTATCACATCTATTTCTGTTCTGTTCACTGTGGGTCGGGCACTTTACTTAAATTTGTGCGATTAATTCATCATAATCACTCAAGGAGGCTAATAGTGTTACAACCTGTTTCCCATTTTTAAAATGAGGAAACACAGGCAGAGCAATGTTAAGTTGTCCAAGGTCACATAGCTATAAGCCACTGTGCTGGGGTTCGAACGTGGGCAATCTTGTGCAAGCGTCTGCGCTCACGATACCACAACTCATCGGAGACTGCAATGAAACAATTTCATGATGTTTAACCACATCATAGGTTAAAGTTATCTAGTGTGATGGAATGAGATGATTTTGAGTTCCAAAATAACAGATGTATATATGTTTTTTATTATTTCCATTTCCTTGTTATGTGAGAATGGAAAGAAAAAACTATATGAGCAACATAAAAGTATGAACATGTATTGCCTTGTATGATTGTTATGAGGATTAAATATCATATCTAGTGCTTGGCATGGTGCCCAATGTGCTCAATTAAATGTAGTTATTAGAGCAGGGGTGAGCCTGCATCGAGATTTCTGCTTGGTTCCCCTTCTGACTGAAGGTATATATTATTCAAACAAGATTAGAACTGGTAAAATCTAGATTTTTTCTATTTTGTAAATTTGAAGGAAACAAAAGCAAGACAATGGCATAACATATTTTAGAACTATGTTTTACCTGAGATAAAGTAATATCAAGAAGATATTGTCTCATTTACAAATAGTTGAAATTTTAAAATCAAAATTCAATTTTTTCTTTGGTTGTACAAGCACATCATAAACTCAAAAATATTATTTTAGATGTTCCTACTTTCTTATGTTCTTCTAAGCTCCATTCATTAATGAAAATGATGACTTAACATTGCCTTGGGACTAAGATTAATATTTCTCTAGATATTACAATAACACACCTTTCTAAATTCTAGAATGTTCCTACTTTGTAGTAGTACACCTCCAGTGTATTCAAACTCCAAACAAACTGATTAGTTTTAGCATACCACCATATATAAACATATATCTATTTATAAAATAGGAGTTAGTTTATATTCTATATATCTATTAAAATAACATGGCAAAAATGTAAGGAGAAATAGTGAGATGTGTCTCTTCATCCAATGAGTATGAGTATCCTGGGGGAAAATGGTGTACAAATAAATACAATATTTTTCATGATTATCTTATATTTTCTACCTGCAACTTCACCTACCCTTATTAGCATTTAATTTAGTTTTTCTATCTAAAATGCTCTGCCAATTCCATAAAAGACAATATAATGCCAATCTTATAAAATCTTCTATATGTTTTGAAGAAAATTTAAAACTTGGAATTATTGATATCCTTTAGCCAGGAAAGTGAGTATGTTTGAGACAAATTATTGAACTGAAGCAATGTTAATAATTAGAGTAAAAACTAAAAAATTGTATATAGTTACTCAAATATCCTTAAAGTGTATATGTTTTGTGCTGATTGGACATAGTACCTATGAATGAATTTTTCCATTTTCATCTTGGCGTTTGTCATCATGTCAATAATGTGGACTATGAAGTGATGTTAGAGGCCTGTGTATATCCATGGAAGTAAAGTGAAGAACTGTGGAAGTACTTGGCTTATACAAATACCACCACCCATTCTTCAAATAATCTTAATATTCCCTTTATTAATGAACATTGAAAAGTTTGATTTGCATTTGAGCATAGCCCACAACCAAAACATTGGCATGTGATGGCAAGAGATGTAGGGTGTGCAATAAAAATACCTAGACTGAATATTTTGTCAAGCAGAGTGCAGATGACCAGGGAAAGCTTTTCTCTTAAAAGAAGCGGTTATGCAGAAAGAGTTCTGTCCACATTCTTCTCCAAAGAAACCTTGAAGGATCTGTCCGGAGTGCTGAAAAGGTTTCCTCTGGAGAAGGCTAGCGACCTTGTGGGGTGTGCACTAACCTGGTAAGTTCATAACATTTTCAAGTGCCCAATAAAAGATCCCTTTTAAACATAAATCACATCCATAAAGGGCAGAAATTGTCACAACTGATTCTTAAACGTGTATTTACATAAATATAACAGGGAAATTAAAGAAGAAAATTTCCTGTGCACCATAAAGGAAATGAGGACCACAAAGAACCCTAACAAGAGGTAGCATGCCCAAACACTCCAATACTCAGAAGGATGTCTAGAATGTTGTATAAGTAATAGGATTCCACAGAAAGTCCTGCCTTGTTCCCACTGGGTGAAGGGGCTGCACATAGTACAAGACAACACTCCCTTGGCTGCCTCACATGGATAGCAGCCAGCATGAAGGATACAGATTAGCTCTAGTTCAGTCTCTAGGGACTCAGAACAATACATCAACATGTAGGGAATGAAGAAGAAGGTGGAAGGGAGACTCTGCCTCCCCACTAGTCTCTGTCAGTTTCTTAGTGGGGAGTAAAGTGTTGGAGAATCTATCTGCCTGACTACTCAAGCCTACAGTTCAGCTGAGGCAGCACCAAGATTGTGCCTAAATAAGCACAAGAGCTTGTTAACCTCTTCTCAATCTCCCTTCCCCACAGCACCTGCTCCGGAGGGAAATAGGGGCTGTCGGAAATTCCCGCACCAGTTCCGAGAGACCTCCAGGCAAACTCTTCACGTTCTTCTGCAAGATCCCAAGTGAGGGATTAGGCTCTGGTGATGGGCTAGCTCATGGGCCTGCCCCGGGTTCTGCCCCCAAGTCGCTGTAGCCTGGGCACACTCTTCGCCATGCCACTCATGCTGCCATTCCGGGGTAACTAGCAGGCTTTACGTCCCATGGGAAAGACACATCCACAGGAGAGGAAAAAGCGGAGGGCGAAGACTGAGGTTTAGACAGAGGCTCTCTAGACTGAAAGACCTGAGCCTTCAGCACCACCCGCTGTCCCCACTCTTCTGCAGCAAGTGCCTCAGTCGCGGCAGCTAACGGAGCTACTGGGAAGTGACTCCCCTTTCTATCCCTCTCTACCTGTGCTTCTTTCAATTCCGATCCCTCGGGTGGTTTGGGGAAGCTCAGCCTGCATTCTCAATATGCGCACCTGGCTTTAGGGAGCGGGAACTCGGATCTGAAGGCATGCATAATCCCTTTCTCAACCCTTACAGTCAGTCCCTCCTATTGCTCTCACCTTTTCTCCCAACAGGTTTACTAAGGCCATGGGCAAATGGAGCAGACTTCAATCTTGAGGTTCTGGCCACCCTTGCTCCCCCCTCAGCCCCCTCCCCCAAACCAAACTGTGAGCTACCCAGCAAGCTGAGAGCTGCTACATCCTTCCCGCCCCAGGGACTTTTGGTCACACAGACACTTAGCAAGCTTACCCCCCTGTTGACTGTGCAGCGGGCAGTGAGATGAAGTCTAGCTAGCCCCCCATAAAGTTGGGCCTTACGGATCAGTGGGGCAGAGCCGGCCTCTCCAGTCCTGGGGTCCCCCCAAGATGATCTTAAGCTCATCTCTTGCGCTCAGTGAGCGCAGAACAGCAGAGCTGAGGGCGGTGTGTGCAGCAATGTCCCTGCTACTGAGAAAGGGGGAAGGGGGAAGGGGAGAGTGCGGAGGAGGGAGGGGTGGTAGTTTGTATTTATAGAGAACAGAGTTCTTAACGCAACTTTTTGGTGCCACCAAGTGGCATAGTGAGTTCCTTTAGGAACACAGACTTTGAGTTGAATTTGGACAAGGTAAACTAGCTCCACCACCAGATGCTTACATGGTGGGGAGATTGGGGGTACACCCCTAGGACTTGAGTTTTCCCAAGTGCATTGTAATATCTCAACACCTGGGTTGAAGATCACTAAGTACTAAGAATGAGCTTGTATTGAAGGGTAAAGGGTACCTGTGCCCTCTTCAGACAAGTGCCAGAGGTGTCAAGGACACTGGACAGATGCCAGTTGCCTGCTAGGAGTCTAGCAACCCTTGTCTCAGGAAGGAGATCCGTTCTTTTCTCCCTCCTCACCCCTCTGGCCAGACTGCAGTCTTCTCAGATCTCACTCTAAAATCTTCTTCCTCCCATCCTCAGATCCCAACCTTTAAAGTGAGGTTCCATTCATTTTCCTTGTGTTAAAATTGATTCCAAATTATTTCCCAAACCCTCAAATTCAGAGAACTTCACAGTTTGCTACCAAACCTCCTTCTTCAATTGTACCTTTTTAAAAAAAAATGTGACTTTAGGCTCAGTGGTTCTGAACCTCTCTAAATAGCACTCAGAACCCCAGGTTCCCTTGGCTATCAGCTAGGTGCCCGATTGTCCTGCTCACCCATTTCTATAGACCTCCCAACAGGCATTACACCAAATGCACAGCCAGGAGCTTGCAGATGCCTTTGGTACTTTGGGGAAAATGCACTGATGCTTCCATCATCTGGATTTTCTGCGTGTTTTTCCTTCCTTATATTCAGATCCTCAAACCCGTACAGTCATAGACAGACACTACTGCATGGGACCTTAGTGTCCCAATTCCCAGAAGAACCTCTACAATTTGCAGATGGGGAAATTGAATACAAAAAGGTTAAGACACTTGTTCAAGGTCACACATTTCCCTGGAGACCAGCCCAGGGACTACTCAGGGTGGAACTGAAAGAACACAGTGATTCCAAACCTGACTTCCAGGCTACTGCTCCGTCTTCCTCCTCACACAGTTCATTTAGTCATATTCGGCTCCCTTCTCCTCCTCTCTCCCCACATCCCTCTCTCTGACCCCATCATTTGCCAAAGTTCCACAAAGGAACCTAGAGTAAGGATGTCTTCCTAGCTTCACTTGGAGTACATGAACTTGAGCTTAAAGGTCCAGAGTTGCATGTGTACCCCCTTAAAATGGCCCCCTGTTATAGAAAATCTCTTCCTCCGGGTAATGTAGTCATGGAAGTGTCATTTTAGAAATGGAACACTGGCATTCATGCCCAACAAGGTCCCTTTTTTGCTGTCTCTTTCCGGGTGAAGCAACAGCGAATGCTTTTAATAGCTCCCCAAACACCTAATGGCCTCAAAGATGGTAAAGCGCCCCCCCCCTTGAAAAATGCACCCCTTTGTGCACATGCATCGGTATGAGAGTGAAAGAAAGAGAGGTGTCCAAATGTCTCCTTTGCTTCAGATCTCTATTTTTCCTCCTCTGATATTTTTTAGTTCATTTTCTATGGAAACAAGACCACTTAAATTCCTTACTAATGCAAATAAAAGCAAAATGATCTTCATAAACCTCTCATTGGAGCTACGCCGCGGTAGCTTGGGCTCCTGACTAGAAATTCATGTCTGATTCACACAGCACACGTCCTTGCAGGGTGACTTTTCTAAACTTGCAGGACCTCGTAGCGTCCCTGACTCCACCAGTTCTCCACCTGCCCACCACCTGCCCTCCTGGGTCCGTTCGCCCAAGCTCCCGCCCCCTGACTGAATGCTTTCCAGCCCTGTGCTGGGGGAGGGGCTCCGGCGGTATCCTACATCCGTGGTGACTCTAGAGCTGAAAGAAAGAGAAACGCGCTGCGCTTACCAGATGCGCGCCCTGAGCCTGGCGCCCCTAGCCAGCCGCTCCTCGCGGGCTTCCTGCGCTCGGTTAGCGGCCTTGGCTGCAGCGGGAGCGCTAGTGGTGGCGATGGAGGCAGTGGTGGCAGCAGGCGGAGTGGCTCCGTGCCCCGGCGGTGGCGCTGGTTCTCCCGCGCCAGCGCTTGGAGCACGTGCCGCACTCAGGCAGACGCAGCTGGGAGCGCAGCGCTGGGCTGGCTCCTACTCCCGCAGCGCGCGCCGGGGGGCGGTAGAACGACCAGGGCACAGACTCAGTGGGTAACGAGTGTCTTGCAGCCTCATAGTCTCGGGGTTCAGGAGAGGGTTGCTTCAGGCTCCCGCTGCAGCTCCTCAGCTCCCCTCCATGAGCCGCGGAAGAAGAACTGTGTGGGGAGGCGTGGGTGGTGTGTCACTCAGAGAGAAGCTGGGGAGCAGGTAGATAATGAGCTTCTCTCTGGCGATGTCACTTAAACCCCTGACAATGTTTGGGAGAAGGGGCTTCAGTGCTGGAGGGTGGAGAAAATCAGGAAGTCCGGAACCCAAATTCAGAGGTCTGAGTGGTTAGAAAGAACGGTCTCTTTAATGGCATTACTTATTACTAATGTCGTTTCGCATGTCTGCACTTCTTACAAATGATTCTTTCTACACCCATTAGAATTTCTTCCTCCAAAGCAGTTAAATATCTTTCACTATGACTTTGCTTCCCTTCTCCCACCACCCCTATAACTCTACCAAGATTGTTTGTTTGTGTACACACACACACACACACACACACACACACACTCACACACACGGTCTGGCACAAATGACGCCCCATTTTTATTACAAATTCTTTTATTACAAAAATCATAAGCATGTAATTCTGCAACATGACAATATCACACTCAAGCACTCTATATGGCATTTTAGGTGAAATGTTCAAACTGCTGTCTCATGTGAGACGCTCATGTACCCTAACATACCACACTCAAGCAGGTGTTACTTCTGCCACACCCCATACGTATATAGATGGTAGATGTAGCTATAAATATAGGTAGATAGAGATATATAGATATGCTGAGTTAATCTTTAAATTCCCAAAACACTTTCTGCCTCTGAAAAAGAGATTGGTATAAATTAATTGCGTAGCTAAATATAAAGAAAAGAAAGGCATTGCAGCAATGTGATTATTATAATACCTGTCTATATGTTTCCCTAGCTGAATTTTGGGCTCTAGATGTTGCAGCAATTGGATGGAAGATTAAGAGATGAAAACACTGAAATTGGTGATGTTGGTCCTGATGCATACATTACTAATGTAGATTTCCCACCACACCCTTGAAAACAAGGCAACTTGTTCCTTGAATCCTTGCTCCAGGATTCAATAGGAAAAAGAAAAACGTAAGTATCTACCACACCTTGTAGATCTTTACAATGATATCTTTTTTCTCCCCATTTTCATGTGTACTCTGCTGGTGGCATTAATTTTTGAGATTCTTTGATTGCAATCCACAAAGCAAGCTGTAGTACTTTGTAGAGAGGCCAGCAAAGCTGTGGTTGATCTTCCTGAATAAGAAAAATGAGAAATATGATACAGTTGAGAAAATACAAAAATATAATGGGAGTTCTGAGGAAAATAAAGGGGAGATAATGACAAGATGATTTTGGAAATGTAATTGTTTTATATATAAAATAACTTATTAGCCCAGTTGGATGAGGCATTGGTGGTAAAGACAAGGTCGCAGATTTGAGCCTTTGTTACCACAATTATCATAGGACACACTAAATTCCCCATCTTTCTTTATCAATTGTAACTGCATCAAAGTACACAAGTGAGTGGGCTGAGATTAGGGAAGAGCTTGTGGTGGCCACTTAGTCACTTAAATTTTCTACACATATTTCCTTCCCTGATGTCTCTCAGTATTATGGAGAGGATGCGATAAGATGAAACATGTTAAAGCGTGTCACACATTATAAAGCACTCCATGAAGGCAATAGTACATTTAATAGTACATTGTTTACCAAAGCATATCCACTTCCTGTGCTCTATAAGCTACAATGTAAAGAACATTCCCCATAGAGTACACAGTGATATTTTCAGATGAGAAGGAAAACAAAATTATATAATCTTAAATTCTTCCGTGACATTTTACAGTATAGATTTACCTCATAATTCTAAAGCTCTGAATTAGATAAAATTAAAATTAAAAGAAGCATAAAAACAACTAAGTCTCAAAAGTAAGTTCTGATTGTAAATTGCCCAAGGGTATGATTTTTGCCTTAAGATGAGCTATTCATCAACATATTGTAATTCTTGTGTCAGATGAAAAAAGTTATTTACACTTATGATTGATTAAGTTTGAAACTTGGAATCCTCTTTTTTGCTCATCTTCAAAATATATACAGAATCTTACTGCTTCTAACCACCTTCACACATACCATGTTGAATCAAAACACATCATCTTTTACCTGATTACAGCTAGTAACTTACAGCTTCTTCCCTTTTTCTCTACCAGCTGTATTCAATACAGCAGCAAGAGTGTCCTTTGTAAGAAGTTAGCTAAAATCAAAGTCCTCCAGGAACTGGCCATTTGTCTGAGTCAAAGCCCAGGTCTTCACTATTACTTTACCTAATCTGTCTCTAATCCATTTTCTTTCTGCCCTCATTTCCTACTATTCTTCCCCTTTCTACTCCAGCCACCAGGACTCCCTGCTATTTCTGAAACATGACTGCCATGATTTAATCTAATGGTCTTTGCATTAGTTGTTTTTTCCTGCATGGAATGCTCTGTTCCCAAGTAACCCTTTGGCTAACCCCTCTCCTTCAAATCTTTGCTCAAATCTTACTTCTCTAAATAGGCCTTCCCAGACTACCCTACTGTAAACTTTTATACTTCATGATCTCAGTGCTCCTGATCCTTTTTACCTAACACTATTTCTTCCATATCTCTTAATACAGTCCAATAGATTCTATAATCTATAGTCCAATAGATTATAGAATATATAGATAATCTATTGGACCATATAATCTATTCATCCATTTTGATTATTGGGTATTGTCTGTTTGTTCCCCCCTCCACCATCAGAATGTAAACTCCTCAAGAAAAGGAGTCTTTGTTTTACTGGTATATTCCAAATAAGAAGAAAATTCTGGCACATAGAAGCTACTCAATATATATGTTTGAATGTCTGAATAAATATTTATGAAAATAGAGGTATACATGTTACATGCATGCTGCCCTTTTTTCCTAGTTGGCATCACTGACAGTCAATCACATGAATGTTTGCAGGAGAATTGTAAGACCACTGAACGGCAGCACTTCTTTCCAACCTGGACACTCTTATGTACCTCGTATATTCTGGTTTTGCATTTGTGCTTCTTAGAATTATCCAACTCATATTTTAGATTCCAAAAAGCTCTTTGCAACACTGACTTGCAATTGTATGATTATCTGAACCCATCAAATAACAAATTGTATGTGGTTTTTAAAAAGAATTTCTCTGAAGGAAATTTTCATTCATTTAATGAATACTCCATCAAGCATTTTTATTTTGCTAGTTACCAATCAAAAACTGCAACAAAATGATGAACAAAATGAATACTGGCTTGACTTGAGAAAACCAATAGTTATTAGGTATGTGTATATGAGCAAATATAGGTTTACTGATGCTACTTATTAGATATTTATTAAACTAGCATGTACCAAGCATTGCTAGGTACTGGGGATGCAATGGAAAATAAAATAAAGTCAAGTAAGGGGCACACTAACAAGCCTGTCTTGCAACTTGTAGGAGGTGCGATAAAGAATTTAACAGGTAAATTATAAAGAATAACAGCATTAGAAGGACCCTGGATATCTTGTTTGCATAGGACGGTAAAAACTCCATCTCTTTGAGACAGTAATATTTGGTAAAGATCCAAAAGATTCAATTATGCAAAGAATGTGTATGTTTGTGTTGTTTGTGTTAGGGTTAGGAAGGGGTGAATAACCAAAGGGAGGGAAGAAAGAACATGGGTTACAGGCATAGGGAATAAAAGCTGGTACTTCTGAGGCAGGAGGACACTTACCATGTTATAGAAACTGAAAAGACATTGGTGTCAATTAAGTGGAGCTTGGAAAGCCTTCACTGTGTTTCAGTCCACTTAATTGCAAAATAGAGGTTGTTGTTTTATCTGATTTTACTTAATAAATTTAATCTGCCTGACTTCAAAATGTGAATGAGGCAATTATATACATAAAAGTCATTAAAATAGAAAACAAAAAACATGAAGAAAGAGGTGACAAACCCATGAGTTATTTTGACTAATGTAGGATCTGTGGTCTAGCAGACAACATTTATTTATGAGAGAAAATGTCTTACTTGATTATCATTATCTGATATAAGAAAATGGTTATTCTTAGAAAAAAAGAATTTTGTTGTTGTTACTGTTACTAAATGCTAATATTATTACATAGGGACTTTTATAAATGGCCCTTAAAAACTCAACGTCTTAACAAGAATTTTACAGCAAAAATGGACACCTTTTTCATATTACATGGTTTTGTTGAAAACTTCAAGTTCCAGGCATAACATGGAAATTTAACTCAAAGAATTTATGGGTCTAGTGTCACTTATCTCCCTATTATTTAAGCAGGAAAGATTTAGAATATGGCCTGGGAAGTTTTCAATCTTTCACGATACTGAGTAAAAATACATTAATTAAAGAGCTTTGTCCTCTCAGTACTGGGAAAACTACAAATACTTCCATCACTGTTTTCCAGGATGAAGCCCTGCCCAACCTGTGCTCTTGACATACATGCGGCAAACACAGAGATACTCATCTTCACTCTGTGATCCTTTGCCATGCTTAACGGTGCTATGGCAATAGACAAAGCACTCCCCTGATAGTCCAGAGTGAACACCCAGATTCACTCTGAGTGAGTTAGACTTTGCACCCCAAACCAAAGAGTGTATCATAGAGCCTGCTGGATTTCAAACCTAATGAAGAGGCATTTGAAAACTGGCTCTTGCTCTTACTTAACTAGGGCACTTAGACAAACTACTGAACCTCAAAACCTCAATTCCTTCTCTGGAAATGGGAAATATCTAACTTTCTTTGTTATGTATAAAGCCACTTTGCAAACCATAAAATTATTATAGGATTGTGGGCAAAACATGGTTCTTTTTTTATTCTCACATTTCCTCAATCTGACTCTTATTCCAGTATAATACCATGTGTAGGCAAGAATTTTGATGATGACATTGGGTTAATATGGTCAAAAATAAAAAAGAAAACTCATCTCTGTATTCTGTTTTCCTGTTAACTAGAAGCTTCTTATTTCTCTTCTCTAAAACATGGATAATGGTATCTGCCTAGGGTTGCTGCCAACATAAGCAATAATGAGTGTGAAGCAAATGTATAATCCCTGAAATGTAGTAAGTACATGATATTTGGAGATGGTAATGATGGGAATGAGAATTAGTTTATTTTAATTTACAGTTATGTACATCCTGTATACTGGAATATGCAAGGCTCTAGATTTATAGTTTGAGGCTTGAGGTCTAATCTTTTTGGACACCTTGAAATTTTAAAACCCACCTTCTAGTGTGGTACAGTTCATCTTTTATAAATTGCAGGGCAAGATCTTGTAATTCTTAGTTAATACTTTTGGCAAAGGCAGTGATTTCTTTTACATCTATAATCAAAAATAGATTAAATAAAATGGCAGCAGGATTCTCTTTTGCATTTAAGTGACCAAGCAAGGTTATGTAAAGGATTATATCCTTCCCAACAGAGTCTTGGAATCATTGCTTAATAGAATCTCTGGAAACTTTGCACTGTATACATAAGAGACGATTATGCTCTTAATAGTATAGATACAGCTATTGTAACTATTTATAATATATTTAATTATAAAGAGTCTTAACTCAATCACTTGAAATCTAACATCATATTTAACATTCATAGTAGTGATTTAGGAGATTTCTGTTGTTTTCCAATGTTTCATTTCCTTAGTAGTTTATTAAGCTAAAGTGAATAATTTATGTAGTATTTGGTGCAATGCCAGAAACTTGAAAATTGATGAATGTATGCCTTTTTATGTTACTAATCACTTGGTTTTTACATCTCTTCAAGATTTAGCAGGAATTTTGAGCTGTGCTAGACCATGGATCTATCAAGAACTCTGACTGATGGACCAAGAATCCAATTGCTACAGTTGAAGTAATGAAGTATTCAGTTTTATTATTTAACTCCCTTAGGTGAAAAATGGGGAAATTACTAGTTCTGTAAGTTAGTTGTGAAGACTAAATCAATTGTACTTGTTATGCACAGAGGTTGGTACATGGCAAGCATTCAACACATTGCTAGTTATAGTTATTGTAGATGAATGCTGTGTACCACATGAATAAGCACAATCTCTGATACCAGTCTCCATGGATTCAACTCTTGGTTATGTTGCTTATATTGCTTACAGACTAATTATTCAACCTTTTTGTGCCTTAGTTTTCTTTTCTATAAAGTAGACAGAAAGTAATGGCAAATACCACATAGGTCTTTGTCACTGTTAAAGGAGTTAACTACTCTTAAGTCCTTACAAAAGTGCCTTGCACATAGTTATTATGCCATATTAACTATTATTCACATATAATAATTTAGCAAGTAGCTTAGATCTAATCATCATTCAACTTAAAAAGCTTCCTATAATTAAATTGAACCTGATAATCCAAAGAACTATGAAACATTTGGCTTTCTAAATCTTAGATTGCAATGGATATCTTCAGGACGCCCAAAAAGAGTAGATGGGTCTTACTCCTGATCTCTCTCTCTCCCTCTTACTACTGTGTACTCTCCTTTCTATAATGCTTGTAGGTCACAGTTCAAACTCAGAAGTATGGCACCTGGGTCTCCTCTTCGTTTGGCCTCATCCTCTTTTCTAATCTCTTCATTACTGGCTTACCTTTTCCTAACATACTATGTATATTTATCATAGCTTTGTAAAAAAAATTACCTTTTTGAAAAGACTCTTATTTTTATCCTTCTCTTGTCCTAATGAGTGCAGTTTCATTCATCTTTCAAGATCAGCTGCAATGAAATGCTACCCAAATCTCCTGAAGGAATACCCACCATTTTTTTTTGTGCTAGCACATAACTTTGCTAAAAAGCCCTAACATAAGATGTATAATATTGAATCATAATTATTTATTTAGGATCCCACCTCCTCTGATACAATTCAAACTTTTGTGGGGTAAACATCATATGTTATGCATTCCTAATACCTGGCATAGTGGTTACCAAACATATATACCAAACATATAATACTTTCAAAAATTAGTGAATACATTCTATCAATCAATCCAGATTCCCATAAGCTACATTCTAAAACAGGCTTAAATGGGTTCAGATTTATGGACTTTCTAGTTTAGTAATTCTGAATTTACACTACACATTAGGATCATCTACTAGAAATTTTAAAACCACTGAGCAGGTAGGGAACCAGAGAATTAGTTTATTTTTAATTTTTTTCAGGTATATTTAATTTATTATGCCATTATGGTTTCATTATTTTCACCCCTTTATCCCACTCTGCCCTGTACCCCCCTCCCACCAGCATTCCCTCTCTTAGTTCATGCCCATAGGTTGTACATATGTTATTTGGCTTCTCCACTTCCTATACTACTCTTAACTCCCCCTATTTTGTTTCTACCAATTATGCTTCTTATTCCCTGTACCTTTTCCCCCATTCTCTCCCCTCCCCCTCCCTGCTGATAACCCTCCATGTGATCTCCATTTCTTGATTCTGTTCCTGTTCTATTGTTTGCTTAGTTTGGTTTTGGTTTTTGTTTTTTAGGTTGAGTTGATAGTTGTGAGTTTGTTTTCATTTTACTGTTCATATTTTTGATCTTCTTTTTCTTAGATAAGACCCTTTAACATTTCATATAATGAGGGCTTGCTGATGATCAGCTCCTATAACTTTTCCATATTTGGGAAGTACTTTATCTGTCCTCCAATTCTAAGTGATAGCTTTGCTGGATAGAGTAATCCTGGATATAGGTCCTTGCCCTTCATGTCTTTGAATACTCCTTTCCAGCCCCTTCTTGCCTACAAGGTTTCTTTTGAGAAAGCTGATAGTCTTATGGGAACTTCTTTGTAGGCAACTGTCTCCTTTTCTCTTACTGCTTGTAAGATTCTCTCCTTATCTTTAGTCTTGGGTAATGTAATTATGATGCATCTTGGTATGTTCCTCCTTGGATCCTTCTTTGGGACTCTCTGAGCTTCCTGAATGTCTGGTTCCTTTGCCAGATTGGGGAAGTTTTCCTTCATTATTTTTTTAAATAAGTTTTCAATTTCTTGCTCTTCCTCTTCTCCTGACACCCATATGATTTGAATGTTAGAATATTTAAAGTTGTCCCAGAGGCTCTTTTTTTTTTTTTTTTAATTCTTGTCTCTTCATTCTGTTCAAGTTGAATATTTATTTCTTCCTTCTGTTCCAAATTGTTGATTTGCATCCCAGTTTCTTTTCCTTCACTGTCGGTTCCCTATATATTTTTCTTTATTTTACTTTGCACAGCCTTCACTTCTCCCTCTATTTTGTGTCTTTATTTAATCATCTCTGTGAGCATCCTGATTACCAGTGTTTTGAACTGTGCATCTGATACGTTGGCTATCTCCTCATAATTACTTAGTCCTTTTTCTGGAGTTTTGATCTGTTCTTTAATTTGGGCCATATTTCTTTGTCTCAGTGCACCTGCTACATTGTAAGGGTCAGAGCCTTAGGTATTTACCAGGGTGGGGCAACTCACCTACTTGCATTGTTGTGCTGTATGTGGGGGAGGGGTTAGAGAGGGAACAATGCTACTTGCTCATCTCTCACTGGCTTTCAGTCACTTCCTCCACTACCAGCAAGCAAATTGGGCCCTTCTGCTGCTGACTCCCAGGTGGGTTGGCTTGTGTATGTTCTAGGACCTTGCAGGTCTCTCCAATGAACTCTCCTGTGAGGCTGGGTGTTTCTCCCAGTGCAGCAGCCCCCACAAATGTTTACAGCCAGAGGTTTTGAGGCTTTAGTTTCCCATGCTAGAACCCTAGTTTATATTGTCTATCTCACTCCCAGTTATTCCTCCTGGTTTATCCGCATGCAAATGTGGGACCACCCAGTCTGCCAGCAGCAACCTCCCTGACCTGGTCTGTCACCTTGCTATGTGTAGTCTCTACCCCAGCTACCTGTCTCCACCCCTCCTACCAGTCTGGGTGAATGTTTCTTTAACTTCTTTGTTATACTTCCACACAGTTCAATTTTCTGGCAGTTCTGGTTGTTTTTGTTTTTAAATTCATTGTTGTCCCTTTTTTTGTTGTGTGAGGAAACAAAGCATATCTACTTACTCCTGCATCTTGGCTGGAAGTTCCAGGGAATTAGTTTTTTAAAGAGCTTCACAGATAATTCTAATGTGCAGCCAATATTCAGATCCAATGCCCACTCTATTTAAAACATTTGTGTTTATTTTAAATTAATTTGTCATAAACAATTCCAAAATTATGTAAATCATATATAAGACTGTAGGCACCATGTTATTAGGCAAAGCATAACTCGACACCAAAGGAAAATAATAACTTTTATGAGACTAATGCCTTGTTAGCCCCATCTGAGTATGGAAATCTTTTAAAATGAACTCACAGGTTTCGCATTTATAAACATTGTAAAGGCATGGTTTATATAAGAAACACACATCTCTAAATGTTCATATCAATTGTGAGAAGTAGATGGTAAAATCCAGAGAGGTGAAGTAGCTTACACTTATCACACAAGTTTAAAATAGCAAGTCCTAAGAGTAAAATATTATCCTGAAACTCTAAACTTGTGCTATTTCTATGATCTCATGTTGCCCCTTATCTCCATAAATACCTCTACCCTTTGACACACAGATTGTGTAAATTTTGAATATTGGAATACTTGATTCATATATTCTGCAATAAATTAATTTAATGATAAAATCTCAATTAAACAAGTATCACTGAATTTCTTTAAAGAGTAACAGCAAAATAAAGTTTTATTAGCAATTCATTTTATGAAAATTCAGGAAGGGAAAATAATGTTCAAAATGTTGCAGGATCATTAATTCAATGTTCTATTAAAAAAACAAGAAAATGAAGAAAAAGTTTATTTTATTTTCCAATAACTTCATAAAAAGTAGCTTTTAATCTCTCACATTTTATTTTTTTAATTTAAAAAAATATATATGTGCATGAATGTATTTCATAGACTTTTAGGTAAATATTAATTGAGCAGCTGTTATACATCAGACTGCACTAATGCAGAGGTTACAAAGAGCAGTAACCTCAGGATTCTGCAAGTCTAGTTAACCTTGTATCATACACCACTATAAATTGTATTCTTATTGCTTTACTTTAAATTGTCTCCAAATAATTTACTGTATTTGTGAATATACTGATTATTATTTTTCACTACATATTATTTCATTTTATTTGTACATAATTATATAAGGAGATCCTCAAAGAGGGATCAAAAATTTTTTTAAAGTGTAAGTTCACTTTGAACTAGCTAGAGTATTCAGTTTTTTAGAATATTTAAATGATCTATTTTCCAACTATTTCTCTCATTATATACTTAAATATGTTGTAATATTTTCCTCAATTTTTAGTTATATTCTAAATATGGAAAAGCCAAAGAAATTTTCTACCATCTTGTTTCTTTCACATGCCCTCCCCATATATCTTCACTCAAAAAAATGAAGATGAAGAGGGCAGAAAAAAGAGAAAGAAATAGAAAAAAAGAGAAAATGAATGAAGAAAGAAAGAAAAAAGAGGGAGAGAGGATGGAAAAGGTGGAAGAGGAAAGAGGGAAGAAAAAACAGAAAGAAAATAGCATAGGGTTGTAGTTAGCAAAACCTATTAAATCCCAAGACAGTGTTATCTAAAATAAATCACATAATTTATGAAGAAGTTACTCCCAAATAAGGGTTAAAATCTACATCAGCATCCAAATTTAAGACTCAGTGTTTCAGCCCTAGACCTCTCCTCTGATCTCTTGACGTTCCATAGACTCATGTCTGGTTTCCATGGTGACCATACTCATGAAGCTTTTAAACAATAAAAAAAATTATCTTCTCTCATTACTTATTTTCAGGATCTCAGAATCAAAATCTTCCCTCCATTCCTGAAATCCCAAGAAAGGGTGTCTTTAACTTAAATGCCTTTAGCTTAGATAATAAATTATCATCTTAATAAAAAGAAGGAAAGAGAAATAAACAAGAAATTGGGCACAATGTTACAATTTTAGGTAAATGATAGATAGATAGATAGATAGATAGATAGATAGATAAATGAGTAGAATTGCCTTGTGTTTACTTCTCTGATGAAATGCAGGTCAATTCAGATTTCTTTCTTCCACAGAAACACAGCATCTGTAACACTAATAAAGAACACGTGAGAAAACAGAACTATATTGGAGGCATAAGCTGTGCTTCAGGGGATTAAGTTAATAACCTGTAACTGATTTTTTGAATCCAGAACATTCTAAATATGGCTCTCTTGAATCCAATAATATGCACAATACAATTAAGAAAATTCCCTAGAAACGTTGCCATTTTCTTCTATAAACAGGCTCTATCTTAATTTAAGCTCTCAATTTTGCCAGACCACAATTGTTAGTTCAAAATTTTAATCCAATTCTTTTTACTTGATTATTCTATGTATTTTATTATAAATAATCAATTTCCAGTTGGAAACAGATAAACAATGCATTGACTGAATAATAGAAAAAACTAAAGTCTTCCTTAGATAACCTTGATATCTCCACCTCATTCATATCAATTGACCTCCGATTTTGTTCCCAAAGTTCTACCAATTTCTATAATACCAAATGCCCATGTTATATAGTTATTAACTTTTGTTTGGATTTATTGAACCTCCTATTTTGTTTCCAAAGTTTCACAAATTTCTATAATCACAAATGTCCACATTATATAGTTATTAACTCTTCACTGTTTAGATCATCCAATTTTATTTCTATAAAATTATGACCATATGCTCATTTTCTTCTTACTGTCATGCCCTTATTCTGGTTAGGATGTGCCCATCACATTTTAGCAGCTTAAAAAGTCTTTACTCAATAAAAACATGAGTTGACATTTGAAAAGGTGGCTTTCATTTACTTTGATGGCCCATGAATGCATGAGAAAGAAAAAGAACCTGAAATTAATACTCAAGACTTGTGGCTTAAAGGAAACCAGCAAACTTTATAATATTTTGTAATATATATACACACATATACATGGTTATTATTTTTACATATAAATGTAGATATAAAGGTAGACTACCGGACTACAGTATTTAATAATAGGATTGATGCAATGTTATTTTTTAAAGTTTTTATTGCTAATGATTAAATCTTGTCCTTTATTGCTAAATGATATTTAAAGATAGAATTATAAAATCTTCAGGTTATATGACATCTTCAAAGTAGTGTTTCCAGAAAAAATGCAAAAAGCCAAGTTAAATTTTGAATTTCAGATTACTGAATCACTTTTCCCATATAAGTATGTCCCAAATATTTCATGGGACATACTTACACTAAAAAAATCTTTTTGTTTCTCAAAAATCAAATTTTAAGTGACTGTCATGTATTTATATTTGCTAAATCTGGCAACCCTATTTTTAAGCCATGTGCCTTTTCTGGGAATCTCACAGTCTAGTTAGGAATGGGGGGAGGATGGTGACAGGTCCTGATGAGGGCCAGGGCAGAGCAGTGTGCAAACCACCACGTGAGGGCACATTAAAGCACTTTGAGAGCACCCAGGAGACACAAATTTAAGATCTTGCGATGAACTGTTGGAAGGTTACAGTTACACATGGTTACATATACTAAAAGTCAAATACATAGAGCTGGGAAATGAGAGCAGGATCACAGTGGGGGGCCATGGCAAAATCCTTTCAGGTATTTTGAAATAGCCCTTTCTTCTCTTTAAGATACTTCATGGGCCTACAGTTCATAATATTAAAGAGCCTCCATCCTGAAGTAGTTACTTACAGTAGGTATCAAAGAGACATCATCAAAAAGCAACACCCGTAATAATACAATGTAGCCACTGATGATTTTTTTAAACATGCATGAAAGCATCAGTTATGAAGCCTCTGGCAGTTTCTATGAAAATTTGGAAGTGACTTTGATGAAAGTTACTCTAATATCTGAGTGATTGACAACAGCAACCAGGGCTTCCTCACCTCAGTATTCCAAACACAGCACAGTGCCTGGCACTGAGTTAGCAGTCAAAAACCATTTTTAGAATAAATGAATGAATACCTTCTCACTCCTCTAGTTGTTCTGCATATCCTCTCTGCTTTATCTATTTCTTGGTCAATTTCCTTTTTTTGCTAACTGGGATTCTCTCAGCCAAAAGGCAAACTTCCCAGAGATTAGGAAAAATGACCAAGTCATAGAGCTTGCCTCAAGGAGTAAATACAATGAAAATAACTGTCTACAATGACCAAAGAAAGGTAGCAAAGTTACATAGGGTTTGAGTGGGCATCAGCATCTGGAGTCTGACAATGAGCAACAAGGGCAGTGAAGTGGCTGATGATCTTTGAAGTAGGTACATTGGAGACATTCTAGTCCCAGGTGATCAGCAGGGTCTCTGAAGAGAAGCAAACACCCTTTATGCCTCTACTAGAAGTGGTCAGGCCACAGTTAGACAATTTCCATTATGAGACAGGTGTTCTGGGGCTCGTGAAAAGATTCAATCCTAGCAAGAAACTTCAGCGTGGATGCTATGTGACCAATGTGATGTAAAGGTGGAGGAAAGGAATGGCATACAGGGAATGAGATCCACTTGACATTGGGACAATTTTGTTCCAAGATGAATTAAGATTCTAAAGAGGACCTCCCAAAGAATAAAATGATTAAGGTACACAATCATAAAAAAACTCAAAATCAATGAGCATCTGTAAAAACAGCGCAAAAAGCCCTATGGAGTTCTCCATATCAGATCCTGCTCTTGCTTCCCAGTTATGGATATATTTGGCTTTTAGTATATGTGTGTAACTGTGAATGTGAATCTAGGTTATATCCAAAGAATATCATCAATTGTAATTTTTACAGATATCGCCAAAATTCCCTCCACAGAGGTTGTTCCAGTTAATATTTCAACAGGGAATTGTCCTTAATTTTATCCCTTTTTTTTTCCTAATGAGTGCATATTCATCCTTCAAAATACATTTGCTTCCCTACACATTCACCAACACAGTATGTCATCACATGTTTGATCTAGTGTGCATATTTTAAAAACTATATGACATATAGCACATATATAAACTATCTGGGGAATAAGCAAATTATATAATCTCTCAAGGACCTCTTTGCTTCACAGAACCTTTGAGTAATGGGGAAACTAGGCTTGAGAAGAGATCATCAACTTTTTCAGTTCTTTGTCTAGCGTTAACAGGATCAATCAATTATAATATTTTATGTATAGTTCCCGGAAACTGTATTTTAAATAATCCAAAAGGTACCCATGGGAAATAATGATAGGAAAAGAATATGCAGTGGTGTCTTCCTGGCTTCATGTTTTAAAATCTACCAGGTGATGCTGTATAGTGTTTTTCACAAACATCCTCAAGTCAGACTAGTTAAAATATAAAATAGACCTTTAAATGGCTTAAGCTACAATATCAAAGTGTCCATAAATTTAAACGAACAACTATATAATACAAAACTATATACATGACTCCATGCTGATTAGTGTGTTTGTGGGTTAGGGGGAGATTGGATTTGCATAGGGTGAAAAAAAGGAAAAGAAAAAAATTAAAGTAAAGAAAAAGTTTTTCTCCTCTGGAAACTCCACATCTAGGGCCAAGAAAAAAAAAATGTCCTGTCTCAGACCTGATTTCTGAAAAAGGAAGGAATTATAATTGAGGATAGCAACAAAAGAGAGGGAAAAAATCTCCCAAGATTAGAGAAAAATATTGTTTGCATTGTACTATGTAGGAATGTTACTGTGTTAGTGCCATGTATTACTGGCATAATAATTTCTACCTTATGAGATTTGAACTAAATTTTCCCATTAATATTGTCAGTGCTCTGAAAAAGACTCAGAATCCACACACAAGTTAGTTATTGTTTGCATAGCTAGTCCTAGGTCCTGTAACAGCTATATCCTTAAGCCTCAAAAACATACACTGGTTGTTCAAGGTAGTCAGCAGTGACAGCATGGAAGATGGGAGTTGAGGAAGAGAAGGAGAAAGAGAGGGAGAGAAACTTCAATGCGTGAGAGATACATCAATCAGTTGCCTCTCACAGGCCCCGGACAGAGACCTGGCCTGGAACCCAAGGGTGTGTTCTGATGGGAACCAAACTGGTGACCTTTCAATCTGCAGGACAGTGCTCAATCTACTGAACCACACCAGCCAGGGGCAGTGCTGTTGACCCAGTTTTGAGGCTCTTGTAGAGGTCAGTCAGTTCGTGAGTAGCCAATTAAGCCCACTAAGCAGCTCCAGGATCAGACTCTCACACCCCAGGCTACTATACTCCTGCCCTAATTGTTCCAAGGCCAGGCACCAGACAACCAGGGGCAGCCACTACACAAAGCCTGCTGAAATTATTCAAAGTAACTTATCCTAAGCATGCTTCCCTGTAGAAACCACAGAAAGGCACTGGCCCACAGTTTCCCTCTCTCCTTCAGCCTAGAGACCAGTCCTGATGCTTCCCCGAGTGGCCCTGTAGAGCACCCTGCATTCTCCCCAGGGAACTGTGAGTGCCAACATGGGAAACTCTCTTTGGTTTCTCTCTTTCAATCTGTGCCTGGCCTCACCAAACCTTACCCAGGCTAAAATGGTTAAAACACTCTTAAAAAGGCATTATAATTGAAGGATCCATTTTCTGCAAAAGCATATTTGGTTTCATTCAGATCCTAATAAACTGAAACCTTTCAGAGCATCTTATTTGTCAACATGGCACTAATAGTCTGGGGCCATTCTGACAAAGGAAACCAAGACATTTATTTCTATTACCCAGGATAGAGAGCTGGAGAAGTTGAGCCAGCTGAATTCCTTTGTCCAAGCCAGTCCTTAAATAAAGGCTTATGAAGTGCTGTTGGCCTGTAAGAGGATTGCACCCAACTCTGGAGAAGAGAAAGGAAAATATGTTTTGAACTAACAAAAACATTTATGCTTTGATAGTTCTAAAAATGCATCAAGAAGACTTACCTAAAATTTGTTCTAACTTATTTTTTAAATATGCAAGTTTATCAAGGTAAGATAATCTAATGCAAATGGAATAAAATAATAGTTTTGCAGTTTATAAAACTAGATGGAGGTTGGTGCCAGTTCATTAAACAGCTAGTTTACATGTCTTGTTTGGTGCATCCTTATCTGAGGTTTACTTTTGAAGAGGAGGAGGGAAGAAAAGGAACAAGATGTGGTTCTTTCCTAGAGTTCTCCGTGGACCTGTTTTGTAGCAGCTGTGATTCTAAAGCAACTATATAAACCCAGGAATGTTTTGGGTTTGAAATAACACCATAAATTACTATGAAATGTATTTACCAATTTACATTACTAATCTAGAACTAAAGGTCTCTTATGGGAAAGTACCACCAAAATAATTTATAATTTTGGCTTGATTCCTACTCACAGTCTGGGGTGTCGGATATTATACATTCCTTACTCTACTAGATAAGCTATACCTTGATTTTTCTAGCTCCTTTTATTAAATATTCTTCAGCTACCTTTGCTTTCCTGGAAATGCCATACCATGTTCCCTGGGGAGAAGGGCAAGGATAGGACCTCTACACCCATGACTGGTTTAACAAGGATCTCATCTGAGTTTGAATTCTGGTTCCTAGACCTAAATAGCTCTTGTAAGCTTGATCTGAATAACTTAAAATTTCTGAGCATCTGTTTCATATCTGTTAAAATATCAACAGTGATACCTTTATTTTAGGATGTCAGAATTGAAAGAGTCATTGCATATAAAATATTCCATATAAAGCCTTCTAGAGAAGGGGTGCTAAATAAATGGTTTAAAGAATTGAGTGAAATTCACCCATATTGTACATTTCTCTATTCTAATGTTGACTTAGGCTAACGAAGGACAGATTGCTCCACCCCGGCCTATCAATGCCTTATCTTCACTGATACCCCCAGCCTAAATATACCATCTCAGACACACTGCAGATTATGCTTTCTGATACATTTAACACTTGAGTGTTTACCTATGTTTTTTGACACAGATATAATTGTTTTTATTTCAACAAAATAAAACATAATAATATTGCCACTTATTAACGAACTATAGAAATGATCCCTGAAATTATAGTCTTAATGTTGACATTTTTTTACCATAGAAGTGTCAGGCATCATACTTAGCATTTTGCTTTAATCTACGTAACAATCCCATGGTTAGGTATTTGTTAGTAGTTCTTCCCTCTCTCCTTTCTTCTCTTTTCTTCCTTCTTCCCTTTTAGTATATAGAGTGAATATACCAAAGCAAAATAAATATAAGTAAAGTAAATATGCTTTTCTTCCCTTCCTTCCACCCTGCCTTCTTCCTTCCCTCCCTTTCTTCCTTCCTTTTTTCCTTTCTTCTGTCCTTTACCCCACCGCCTCTTTATCTTCCATACCGAGTTCACACAAAAAAGAACACTTGGCCTCCTCATGAACAAGTTAAAATTTGGTCAGAGTTTAGTTGCCTAACTTAACAATCTATGCATGCTAAAGCAATTGGTTAATAGATTACTATTTTTTTTAAAGGGAACAAATTAAAATAGTATATAGTAAATTTTACTGTTTCACACACCTTCAAAGGAAAGCTACGCATGGTCTATAAAATGGTTGCCTAGGAAACAAATAATTCCATCTTATTTTTGGCATAGCACTGTAGGTGTATAAAAGCTCTGGTTTCGTCTTCACACAGCATGAGCGCTGATATTTATGAAGCCAGCAAGGCAGTAAAGGTGCTTCTACCTTTCGGTCTCCAGAGAGGAAATGAGGTCTAAATTTTATCCAAGAATTCTTTGAGAGATCAACTGGACACAAATATCCTTTCAAGTTACTGAGAGAAGGTAAGAAGGATTTAAATAGATATTTCTCCAAAAAAAAAAAGGTATATAAATGGCCTATAAATACATAAAATATGCTTAATGTCGCTAGTCATCAGAGACATGGAAAGCAAGACCATAATGATATCTCATCTCATACCAATTAGGATACCACTATAACACACACACACACACACACCAAAAAACAAGTATTGGTGAGGATGTGGAGAAATTGGAAACCTTGTTCACAGACAGTAGGAATGTAAAATGGTACCATTGCTATGACAAACAGTATAGAGGTTTCTCAAAAAATTAAAAGTAGAACTACCACATGATAGAGAAATTGCACTTCTAGATATTTATGCAAAAGAGTAAAACAAAGAATCTTAAAGAGATATTTGCACATGCTCTGTTCATTGCAGTATTACTCAAAAACGAAGGGGTCAAGCAACCTACATGTTCATCATCAGATGACTGGGTAAAGAAAGTGTGGTACATACATACATGCAATAGAATATTATTTAGCCTTAAAAAAGAAGGAAATCCTGTCATATACTCTAACATGGATGAACCTTGAGGACATTATGTTGAGTGAAATAAGCCTGTTGTAAAAAGAGAAACACTATATGATCCCCCTTCTATAAGTTACCTAAAATAGTCAGATTCTCAGAAACAAGGTAAAAGGGTGGTTGCCAGAAGAGGAGAAGGGGGAATAGGAGTTTTTCATGGGTATAGGTTTTTAGTTTTGCTAGTTTTGCAAAATAAATCTAAAGATCTATTGCATAACAATATGCATATAATTAAAACTACTGTACTACATACCTAAAAGTGGTTAAGACGGTAAATTTGATGTTAGATGTTTTTCACAGTAAAAAATTAAAGGAAATTGTTGACTATTAAGATGTGTTACCTTTTCATATAAATTACTGTCCAATAAACGTAGTCTTTTTCATTCTTAATATTGGTAATGTTTATTTTTACAATATCAATTTTAATGATCTTTTCAAAAAACAGTTTTGTGTTTTTAAAAAATTTCTCTATTTTTCAGATTTCTATTTCACTGATATCTATTACATTGGTTCTTTCTACACTTATTTCCTTCTCTATGTTTTGATTTGATTTGATCTTTTAATAGTTTCTTAAATCAAAGGCTTTTTCTTGTCTGTTGAATTTAGGGCTTTAAATTTCTCTCTCAACTGTGTCCAACAAATTTTAGCATATTGTACTTTCATTTACACTTATTCCAAAATGTTTTCTAAATTTACTCTATTTTTTTTGTTTGTTTAATTCCATTGTGGTTTACATACATACTTTATATAATTTCTATCCTTTTAAATTTATTGAGACTTTTTTAGGTCTAAAATATGATCTATCTTAATGTGTTCTATATACATTTGTAAAAATGTGTTTATGTTTTATTAGTTATAGTGTTCTATAAAAACAAGTCAATTGAATGTTTAGCACAGGACTTCTTACAAATTTTCATCAACTAATTTTATTAATTGTTATAAGAAGCATTCAGAAGTCTACAATCATAATTGTGAATTTGTCTATATCTCCTCTTGGCTTTATTAGGTTTTGCTTTTAGAATATCTGTTATGCGCATACCCATTTTAATCATTATGTATTTTTGTTGATTTTCATATCCATTTTTGTCACTTATCTGGAAGTCAATTAGTTTTTAATTTGATTAATGTTTTCCTGGTATATGAGAGCAAAGTGAATCTAGCAATACACAAAAATAAGTATATCAAAACTTTTTTGATAAAAAGTTTATCACATATAAAAGACAAATAGCTTTTATATGTGAAGCATTATGTTAGCATTGGAAAATAATTTCATTCAGTATATGAACAAAATACAAATAAAAGTAAAACTTTACAATGATTTCAACAGATGTATAAACATATTTGACAAAAATTCAACATTTTTTCATAATAAAAATTCTCAGCACAGTAAGAATAAAAAAGAAATTTTCTCAACCTGATAAAAAGCAGTCATGGAAAAACTTGCACCTAAGAGTAAAGTACTAAATGCTTTCTCTCTTAACAACCACAAACAAGTAATAAATATCTTTTCTTAGTACATCTCTTAAATATTGTACTGGAAGTAGACTCCATCTAAAGCAATATGATAAGATAAACACAAATAATACATGTAAATTGGAAAGGAAGAAGTGAGCCTTTATTTATAGGTGATATTTAAGTTTACATCAAAATCCCCAAAAATGTATACCCCAAAAGCTATTAGAACTAATAAGTCACCTTAACAAAATCACAGGACACAATTCAATATATAAAATTTAGTTACATTTTTATATACTAGCCAGGGGATATTAAGTCGAGGCAAAAGAGTTGCCTGAGGTACAAAATTTAAGAAGTTACTCATCATCAGAGTTGTGGGATCATCAATAAACAACTTGAAATTCAAACAAGGTATGAAACACATAGTGATGCATATGAGATGTGAAAGATCTGTATGCTGTAAATCGTGGGGCATTGCTAATAAAAATGAAAAAGTATTTAAGTTGATGAACAGATAAATTGTGTTCAATGATTAGAAGACCCCAAATTTTCCTCAAACTGATCTGTAGATTAAATTCAAGATACAAAAATCTCTCAGCAAGCTTATTTTTAGCTGAAATTTACAAGCATAGTCTAAAATTTGTTTGGAAAAGTAAAAGAACTTATAATAAAAGAAAATATTGAAGGACTCCACTCACCTTCTGATTTCAGTAGTTACAGGAAAGCTACAGTATTCAAGACACAAAAGACTCCAATACAGAATGATTCCACTTCTATAAATTCTGTAAAAGGCAAAACTATAAGGACAGAATCAGATTATCTTTTAGCAAGAACTACCAATAGGGGAAAGTGAATAATTGCAAATTAGCACCAGGAAACACTTTTGAGATGGTGGTAAGATTCTAGACCTTGATTGTGACAGGGTCCACACAACTACATACAGTTGGCCAAATTATGAATGTACTACAGGAGAGTCACTGTGAATACTAGATAAACCCAAGTGCAGTAAAAGGACCACAGATAGTGGATTCAGGACTTCTTTCGTCTGAGTCACAGTTCACCTCTTCCTTATCAGTGTGACCTCAGGGATGTGTATAGGTGCTGCTCTCATTCTTTCTCACCTGTAAAGTAACAGTGATAATGTTTACCTCTGTGTAAAGTTCTCTTGGCACAGTACCTGGCACATGTACAGAAGAGATTTTTAACAAAAAAAAAAAAAAAACACAATATTCCTGCCCTTCCCTTCCTTTTATGCCAGTATTTCTCAAACTATGACTTTTGGGCTTCTGGCATCAGAATCACCTGCTATATATTAAAATTTAACCTATGATTACAGAAACCTAAGATTGCAGGAAGCACAATTTAACCAGGGCTGAAACTGAGCAGACGCTGACACTCTACTGCCCTCAGACTCCACGTGTGCCCAGCCTCTGCAAACCTTTCCCCAGGCGAAATCCCCACCCGCAGATCTCCCTCCTTCTCGAAGCATGACTTTAATCTTCATCCATGAAGGATTTGTTTTCTTTTTTTCTCCACGTGTCATCAAAGGACTTCCTATATCAGACTATCTTTGTGGTGCTTGTTAAAAATCCAGATTTTGAACTCTAATCCATACCTCCTCAGTTATAATTCCTGGGGAGAGGGATTCAAGAATCTGCTATTCAACAAATTCCCTAGGTAATTGTTACAAGCTGTAGCATTTGTGAACTATGCATACTCAAACACATCAATCACATTTGCCAAATGTGTGACCAATCTTGAGTCCAGTTTTGGTCATTTAATTTGTATCTACTGCCTTGTCCCTGGTTCTCACTTTGGAGCATGGGAAATGGGGGACTTTGTTGTACTTGTACTCAGAACACTCAGGCCTCAACCTACAGCCCAGGGACCAGAGTCTGATTCCTGCTGATATTTCTTTGTTCTGAAAGTGTTTATTGAGTAATTAATATGTGATATGTCTTAATTTAAGTGTTGGGAATATAGCAGTGATGACAGAAAAAAAGCCATGCTTTCCTAAAGTTTATGTTCTAATAGCATATACAAATAATTAACAAAATTAAATAATTAAATGTAGCCTGTTAGATGGTTAAGCAATATAGAAAATAATGAAACATAGAAGAAACTATATAGAAGTGGGAAGATAATTTTAAATAAGGAAAGTCCTCACAAGAAGGCACTGATCTATCTGCTGCCTGTGCTTCCTAATGTGGCCTAATAAAAAGTAATATTTGTGTTACTGTCATGCCTACCCTCTGCTGGGGAGAGTACCAATATGAAGTAAGTAAGGCAGAAGGAATGCCTGCTCGAGTGTGGTTGGTAGGGTACGTGACTATCTTCCACAAGATGAACAGCAATTTGAACGCTTCACTTAGAACGTCATATGGTGTGCTTGAGTATGATATTGTTGTCTTACAGAATTACATGCTTATGATTTTATAATAAAAAGGGTGTTATTTGTGCTGGACCCTGTATAATGGATCACCAGTCTGATATGGACTGATTCCTTGACCCACCACCTGAAGTCTCTTACTGTAGTCTTCAGATGTCAAAGTCTGCGATGGGACTTGATTTCCTTAGAGCTCTTGCTATGAGGTCTGCCTCGCGTCATTTTTCCTAATTTGGCCATTACCACATCCAGACCTGGAGATGATCAGGTCCGCCCGGATTTGAAGGGCTAATTGCAGTGATAGACTCCCACCAGAAGAGGGTAGCAGAGGGTTGCAGAGTAAGAGCTGCTGCGGACGTAGGTGATCACCCAAAGAGGCTCTGTTCAAACAGAGCAGCGATATTCAACCTTTTCCATCCCGTGCCACACGTAAACTAATTACTAAAATTCTGTGGCACTCCAAAAAACACATTATATTTTTTGCTGATCTGGCAAAAAATAGTTGGTGTAACTTTGCCTCATTCACATGGACAGCTATTGCTGTTTTTTGCTGTTGTCATTTCTTAATCTGACATTCTAAGGGAAAAGAGGTCAGTGCCCCCCTGACTAAGTAGTCAGGTGCTGCATGTTTTAAAAATCCTTGTGGTGCACTGGTTGAAAATCGTTAAAACAGAGCATTAATGTACTTACAGTCAAGATGTGAGTTCCCTGGGTAGAGCTTCAGCCTGAGAAAGACGTCATTTGTAAGAGCTGGGACTAGCTTGGGTTACACTTTCGCTGAAAGTGAGAGGGAGCATAGTGTATCAGAGTTGACAATTCAAGAGCACTTTTCTAATAAGGTGTCTTACCTACTAATGAACATTCAATTTCTTGCTAAAGTAAATCTCCAACGTAGATCCTATGACATAGATATGTATTCCCCCTGTAGCCCCCATTTATTCAGTTTCCCCTCCCCCCACTCTCAGCCCACCCTTGTTAATTTCTCCCCCATTAAAAATACAATGGCCTCTAAGCATGCAATGAAACTCAAGATTCAAAACTTTTTTTTTTTTTTTTTGCTTTCTATCCATGGTAAACATTCATTCATCTTGAGTCCCTTGCTTAAGCTTAGCATATAAAAAATGAAAACTGACATCTCGGAGCATTTATTTGAGAACAATGTGAGGCAGGAACCAGACAGCCTATGGGGTTCTTCTCTGCAACCCCAGCAACAGCACAGGGCCTGGTGCTCTACAGACTCTCGGTATGTTTTTTTTTTAATTGTAAGAATTCATCATATTACTACAGAGGACAATTACTCCACATGGCCATTTTAATGGTCCTTCTTTCTTAAAGCAGCAATAGTATGGTAAATTTTGTTTCTTTTTTATGCTCTGCAGAAACCAGATATAACACCTGGTTTGTCAACAGCATCAAGCAGGACATCTCTTACCTACTGATGTCTTTGAGCAGCAGTCTGACAGTGGCACTGAAGACACGAAGCTACAAATGCATCAGAGGAATGCAGAAAGTTCTTTAAATGATCATCCAAATGACCCTTGAACCAAACAAGACCAAAGGTCAGTGCTGTCTCTTGTGCTCCCGATGGCCAGGGCACCTGTCTGCTTCTGCAAATTTAGCAGAATCTCCCTAGGATAGTGACTAACAGAATTCTGGGCAAGAAGCAAGTTAATATTATTGACTTCTAGAACCAAATAAATGAGAAAGGAAAATTAGTAAGGATTCACTCAGCTTTTTCTTTCCAACAGTGTTATACAAATATTCAAAAGCATTATTATTCTTAGCTTTTATTTAAAAACCCATGAAAAGTTATGATTATTGTAATCATTAATGTGTGCCTCATTTTGAGGTGGCAGTGAGATAAAAGGAGGTGAAATTAATTGTTCAAAGTCACTCACCCAGAGCCATTGACGTCAGAGTTCAAGTTTTTTCTATTCTGTCATGCTTTTCCAATTCAATAGTATGTAACACATGGATCATGTTTTATATTTTACAAACACATTAATGTTGATTTTCTAATTCATCCATCACAAACACTGCGTTAAACAGATTAAATGTGAGTTTTCTCTTTGGACAGATAAAGATACTGAGGTCAGGATGGGAACACAAAAAGTTTGACTCTAAATCCTGTCTTCCTTGAACGAATGGCCTGCTCTTTTAAAATGGTGCAGAGTGCTCACATTGTAACATACGAACAAGCCAAAAGCAAGTCTTGCAAGAAAAGATCTGTCCTTTTAGTCTTGGATGAGTGCTTAATAGCAGCTCAACCTGTGCATACACAAGGTAATACAAACTTATACAAAATGGCATTTCCTTTATTCAAAATGTTGAGAAAATATAAAAAATAAACTTTGTTATTTTAAACACAAAATAATCATAGTCCTTGCTCCTTTGTAATTAATGTATGTGTGGGGGACGGGGAAGGTGGAGGTGGGCAGGGATGGTGGCATAGTTATTATCAGGTAAAGAGAGACACAAAGACCAGGTATGGTCAGCCCAGTTGTTTGGCACAGTGCATTAATGAGTTTTTATGACAGAGTTATAGAAAAGTGAAATTTAGGGCTAAGTTTGGCAGTAGGGTATGTTAAGAACTGCATTTATTACATAAGAAAGTCTGGGGGATATGCTTTTTGTTTTGTTTGAATTAACATAAAACAGCATTGAAGGGATAATCCTGAAATTAATGCCAATAAGCAATAATTCAGCAGACATAAAATCCAAAATAAAACATGGCTATGAGAATTGACCATTCTTGGGATTTTTAGAAATACTGTAGAAGTCTGGTATGAACAGGTGGGCTCAAGCTAGTCCAATCCAGGTATTAAAAGGCAGGGAGAGCCTAACTAAAATCTAGGTTATACTTGCAATTCACACTGTGAGTAGCCCATGGTTATTAAGCAATTACTATTACCCACATTATTTAATGCATTTTACATACATGGTTTTATCCAATTCTCATAACCCAATAAAGTGAGCATAGTATTCAACAACATTGTACAAATGAACAATATGGCTTAGAGGTATTAGTAATTTTTCTCAAAACTCCGTGGGAAATAGAATCAGGATAGGATCAGACAGGGAAGTTTGCTTGATCCTAGTGCCTGTGACCTTAAAACTATTCTACTCCATAACTCCAAGAACCTGAAAATATAATTACAGTTATAGCAGAAACTTCTTATCTCTAAGTTATTCATTACTTTAGAGTCAACTCTGTCACTCTAATCAGGACTTCCAAGAAATATGCTAATAGTGCCATTAGTTAGTACGTTTCCTTATTATTTCCCTTAAAATATAATCAAGATGAGCCTTACTGATGAAACTCTCTCACAGCTTGCAAACTTATCTTCATTATATCCAGGAAATAAATGTGTATGTCGAGGGCAAGCTTAGATAACTTTTAGAAATTTTAACTCTCAAGGATAAATTAATATGGTAGAATTGTTTAACAGAAAACCTCAGGATTTTTGCGTTTCTAACATGGAAGTGCAACCTCCATGTGAAGAAGCCTCAGATGCGTGGATGGATAGTGATGTGTTAGTATCTACAAGTAGTTTGGACACCCTCAATTCAATCAGCACATTTTCTGAGTTGGCCTCTGACTGGTTGGTGGGTGGGGTTGGGATAAGGGAATGGGGTTGAAACGAAATAGAAGGTTGAGCCCTTTCCAGGATGAATTTATAGATCAAGTGAAAGACTAGTTTATTGCATATAAAACAACTGGGAAATTTTTCAAGAAAATCCATTAGGAAATGATAGCATGATGCTATCATAACATAAATAGTTACCAATTAATGAATGATTTCTATTGCTAGACACTATGGAAGGAAATCTTCAAACACTATCATATTTAATCTTCCCAACAGCTCTATAAAGTCTTTATTATTTACTTCCATATTACAAATGAGTAAACTTGGACTCTGTCATGGGCATGGAGATCATGGGAGTGGAAGGTATCGGCTAGCAGTTTAAGTCCAGGAAGCTACTGTCTTCCTCTCTACTTGCAATCTATAATCTAGCAAACCTTTGCAGGGTTACCTTCTGTAATGAATATGGAGACTACTTCTATCTATCAAAGCCATCACATTTTGTAGTGGCTGCTACTTTGTAATTCAAAGAGGATTTTGTTGGATGGTTAATACGTCAACTAGGAATGTTTTGAGATGCAATTAGATAAAATACCCTATTAAACAGTGACTTAAAATTCATGGATTACAGCTCTTGTATAACAGGAATCTTGCAATAAAGATGCTGCTGGTCTGGTTCAAAGGCTAAATGAAAAGAAGCTGAAAATCTCTACCATTGTATCTTTCTCTTGGCCTTTTCCCATGACCACATGAAGGCTGCATTGTATTGGCATTCATGGTAAAATGAAGAAGTAAAAAGTTCAGTTCATCTTTGGGGGTCTCCACATAGCCACCATAGCTATACTAGGAGCAATAATTATTTCAATGTATTTGTTGTCACCTTTGTGCCAGGCTGTATAATATTTCTCCATAGATTGTCTCACATATTTTTTCTGACAGTTCTAGAGGGAGGCATTATTATTATTATGTTCATTTTACATATGATAAAATCAAGACTCAGGAAGGCAATATAATATATTCAAGGTCCTATAATTAGTAAGAAAGAGAACCAGAATTCCAGCCCTGTTCTTTCTGGTTCTAAATGTGATACTCTTAATGTCATTCTACACTGATTCTTATAATCAGAATGAGTTTGTGAATACATGGGTGTGTATCTATACTTAAAATCTGTTTGAGATGCTACCTTCCCCATTTCATGATCTAGTATTTCTCGAATTCCTATTTTTCTCCTTCTGATTTTTTTATCATAAATTTTATGGCATCATATCAGTTTATCAGAGTCATTTGCCACATTTCCTTATTTTTTATACTTAATAATAAGAACCTAATAGGCAGGGTCCATTATTAAGCTCAAGTAGGTGTTTGCTAAATGTGTGCTGAGAACTCAGCTGAAACCCTCTCCCCTGGTACTTTTGCCTGCTATTTTATGAAGTATGCTGGAATCTGGGATTCAATTTGGTGAAATCCAATTGCTTGGCCTCTCTTATGTCATTGCTAGATTGTCCGCTCATGAAACATAATTTATGAGCTCTGGAAATTTAAATAGGAATACGGCAGCTTTATGACTCTTTTACTCAATGATTGCCACTAATAACCCCCAGAATATAAACACAGCTTTTATTTTCTGAAGGAATAAAAGTCCAGTTCTATAGTAAACCAAGAAGTCTCTCTTTATAAATTATATGTTAAATACTTACAGGTTTTAAGGAATTGATACATCTAGAAACAGAATAATAATGTCACTGTCTAATGTCATATGACATTTTTTAATAGAACTTCAGGCCAATAAGCTTTTATTGTATACTTCATATTCATTGGGTATCTTCAGAGTCCTGTCTCATCTGTTCAGTCTTTCCTTAACCCAGAAAATATTCAGCAATAGCACTTATTCTGTGCATAGCACTAGATGAGGCACTGAAAATAAAGAGATATGATGTGATAGGTATTAAGTAAAATTGTATTCAATGTACATTAATCGTCCAAAAAAAGCCAATTTTTTGAAAGCAGTATAAAAGGCATTAGAGAAGAGAAAATACTTAAACAAGATCTTGAAGAATGATAAGGGTTTATTAACTAGACAAGAAGATAATACGATAAAGGAATATCAGATGTAACAATATCAAAAATATGACTTATTGGGGCAATATAAGTGATTCCATGTTGGTAAAGTGCAGATTGCAACATAAGAGTGATAGAGGCAAAGTTGACATAGCAGGTGGGCAGTAAGTAGAGTAAATCTCACTCAACTAGGTAATGTGCCTGTAGTCTTACTGTAGAAAAAAAATAACTCAGTGTAAATCATAAAGCAAAAGCCATGTCTACATGCTACTGCTATTCAGTGATTTCAAAGGACTCTCCCACTTATTTTTTACCAAGTAAAGCAATAAGACAGATGATACTCAGACCAACTCTACCACACACCATTATTTTAGTGTATTAATCATCCATTTTTGGCTAATTAAGTACTCCAAAACTTATTAGCATAAGTCAGCATATTTTTTTTTCAGAGTTTCTGAGGATCAGAGGTCCTGGAGCAGCTTAGGTAGATGATTTGGACTCAGGGTCTGTCATGTGGTTTCATTCAAGCTGTGAAGTGGGGCTGGAACCAACTGGAGGCTTGACAGGGCTGGGGTATCTCATTGAAATATTAGTTCCATAGGGTTGCTCATTACACAGCAGGAAACTTCCCTTAGTGGGAAAAAGAAACATAGAAAGAAGGAGGGACAATGGGGGAATGAATTTTTAATGTCTTTTATGACCTACAGTTTTCCAAAATCTCACATTGTCTCTCCTGTTTTAATCCTACTGGACGTTGAGAGTATCTGTGATAGAATGTGGAAAGGTAATATATAAGGACATGACTACTCAGAGGTGGGGATCTGTGGAGGCTGTTTTACATGCTGACTACCATAGTCTAGACACGGTGGATCTAATGATTCATATCCATCTCACAAGCAAACCATGTAAAATACACTGAAATGCTCCACCCCCAATACCTCATTCTATTGCAACATCTGCTTAAAGTCCAGAATCATGTCACCTTAATGAAGTCAAGATTCCAATAAGGATCCTTGGTATAGTTTCATATATTAAAAACATCAAAGTGTAGTTACTTCCAATCTGAGGTCTTCTGAATTAGAGAAACTAGTTATCTGCCCCTTATACATCCAACATAAGCATAGACCAACTTCTACATACATTTATATCCCTTCTCAGAAAAGGGAAAGTGGCACAGAGAAGTCTTGATTTCTAGCAGTTCTGAGATCCATTTGGGAAAACATTGCAAGTTCTTTGATCATAATGCGGGCCTACTTTTGCCCAGAAGCTTGTGATTTTGATTTCTGGAATCTTTTTATGACTGAGTCATTCCTCCTTGTCCATGAAAGGTAATAAGCATTTTAGGGTAGCCCATATCCTGCAAGTGAAGTGTGGGAGCCCAAAGGCTTCTCATTCTGCACTCTCTCTCTGACCCTTTAGCCCAATCTGGCATTATTTGTTCTGATATAATTTTCTTAAATCATTTTGGATCTCTTGCGAAATTTATGTCATCCATTCCATTAGACAAAAGCCACAGTCATGAATCTCTTTGTGATACATCCTGTCTAATTGGGTTCCTGTGGATAATGCTAACAGACAGCACTCTTAATTTTCCTAGAAGCCCAATCTCCCTGGATGGCTTTCTACCTGGCTAAAACACACATGGAAACACCATCTTCAATCCATGTAAAATCTTATGGGAATACTTTTCAGTCACAGTATTTTCTGTATCTATGGACTTGGCTCTTCTGGCCATGTTCTGGATTTGTTCTTTACTCAGAAGCCATTTCTTAATTTTAATATCCTTTGATATCTTGAGGCTTAAAAATGTCAAAACAATCAAATCTCAGCCTCTTCATGTAAAATGGCCTTGCTTATTTATTATAAGCAACTGGGGCGGGGGAAGGAGGACATTTTAACATTTTCCCCTGGAAATCTCACATGTAAACATTAAGCATTTTATATTTAACATAGGTTTGGAAGATCAGGAATCTAGGAACAGTTTACTTGGGTGTTTCTGGTTTAGGATCACTCACGAGTTTACGATAAAATGTATGCTGAAGCTACAGTCATCTGAAAGTTTGACTGGGGCAGGAGGATCCATTTCCAAGCCACCCGCGTGTCTGTTGGCAGGAGGCCTCAGTTCCTGTGATATGGACCCCTCCAGATGACTTCTCCAATCATTGCAGCGGGCTTTCCCAGAGTGCGTGATTTGAGCAGAGAGGGAAAGAGTGAGAAAGAAGGACGCTTCGGTATTTTTTATGATGTATGGTCTCCAGAGTCACAGGCTATCTTACTTTATTTCTGCTTTGTTCTATTGGACATACAGACCAAACCTTGCATGTTGTTGGAGACTATCAAAATGTCTGCTGAATCCAAGATCCTCCACATTTTCTTCTAGATGTTTGATATTTAGCTATTATATTTGGGGTCCCTAATTCATTCAGAGTTAATTCTCATATAGGTGTGAAGAAAGTATCTCTATTATATATAACATATATTGAAAACATTTTCTCTGAGTTTGTATCATTTAACCTAGTTTATAAAGTGCTTTTTGTCACAAAAGTTGTTGTTTTTAAAAATGTGTGCCATTGCCCTGGCCAGCATTGCTCAGTTGGAAAGGTTGTGAGTTCGATTCCTGATCATGTCAGGGTGAATACAAGAAAGCAACCAATTGATGTCTCTCTCTCTCTCTCTCCTCCCCGCTTCCTCTTCTCTCTCTAAAAGCAATAAAAATGTCCTTGAGTGAGGATTAAAAAAGATTGTGTGTAATCAAATTTATCAGTCTTTTTTTTTTACATCTGAATTTTGATTCATAGTTGGAATGCTTTTCTTTAACTGAGGTTAAAGAGGAATGTATTTTAAATTGAAAAATTTAAAATTAAAGATGAATGAACATTTTTAAATGATATACTTTTCTAGTACTTTTATGATTTGATGTTTAGTACTATATTGCTGATCCATTTAGACCTTATTTTTGTATATAGAGTGAGGACAAGACCAAAGTTCCTATTTTTTTTCAAATGATTAACCAATTGCTGTGGCAGCATTTATTAAAAAGTCAATCTTTAAACCAATAATTTGAGATGCCACTTTTATCATGTACTAGAGTCAACTCATTTCCTCTTAGATATACTAAATAATAGCAATCCTGTAATTTCAGTACTTTCCGGTATAATCACTTAACACAGAATGAATGCTTTTCCCATGTGAGGAGGCCTTGTCAGAGTTTGTCTTCTGGAGACTGTTCTCTTCTCAGTATCATTGCGTGGCTCTCAGTGTTTCAGTTCACATCCAGCAGAGATCTCTAGCCTGCGAAATTCAGGGCTGGTGTTTCAGAGTGGTGACCCTACCAAGTTTCTTTTAGGGGCTGTATAGATGTAAAAGGTCTGAAAATCTGGACACTTTTCTTTCAAAATAATTTTTGTTCAATGCCTCATTCATTGACAGGTGCAATTATTTCTTCAGTTGTTAGCAAGCAAAGAGAGAGTGGTCAGTTCAGCCAGATGTTAAACAGCAGAGAAAATCTAGAAAGTTGTTTTCTCTTCTGCAATATTAGTTGGCCTCACAAGTGTCATGGAAGAAATACACGTTGTTTAGATTAAGGTGTTAGGCATTTTCTAATTTGTTGTTTATTGTCTAAGAAGCCCATGTATTAATTTCTACCTGAAATTCAGTATATTGAATCTAAATGGATTACCTCTAAGCTATATCAATGGTAGGGGGGGAAGCAGGGGACATAGGATATAAAACAACCTAGCAAATACATAAATTTGTATTCTTATGACACTTGGAAATAGGTATATATTCCCTTATTTAACATAATCACTACAAAGAATAGTATGGTAACAGGACAAGGGAAAAACCTTCCAAGATAAAATTAAATCAACCATGAAAGATAAAATCAAGCAAATTGATTATTCTGACACTACAAAGTCAAACACTCCTAAAGGTTAACTTCATTGTAAAAAAAAATCCTCATGAAAACATTGCTCTAAGTTTTGAATTCACTGGAAAAGAATTAGTGAAAATGTTAAATGATAAGTATATTAAACTTTTTGCCTGTGCCATCCACAATGGTAGAGAACATATTTTCAAATTGTTGAGAATGGTATAAAGATTAGTGCCAACACATGGTGTGAAATGACTGATTGGACAGACTTGCTACTTCAGGACTAGACACGTCCTTTGATAATTACAGTGTCAGTAAAATTAAGAGGAGTTTTAAAGCTTGAGTAATAAAATTTTTACCTGAGAATTGTTGATTCTGCATGTAAATGGTATCTTAAAATGACATGTTCCTTTGTCACATAGATTTTATTGATTACCATGTTAATATTTGCACCATCAGGGTTCTAAGCTACTTCAGGATCAAACACATAGAACAGGGAGAATAAGCACAGTTGTAAATATATTACCTTGTCACAATAAGGGTGGGGGAAGCCCCCAAGATTCTGGTATCATGTATCTTTTTTCTATGCCCTTTTCTCTATGCCCAGTTAACATTACCTCCATCTCATCTTCTTAATTGATATCTTTAGGCCTCAATTTTTTTGTGATATATCAATGCCAATTTTCAGTTGTCTGATGGATATCTGCACTTTTATATAAAACAAACCCCTCAAATTTCACTAAGGCAGATTTCTGAAATTTCCAGTTTGTGGTGTGGCATGTGAGGAGCTTAGAAATGACCTCTCCATCCTAACAACATGTAAAAAGTTGCACAAGCTGAGAAAAATCAGCAACTTCTTCTAGATCCACAAGAAAAGCAAGAAAAAACTGATGTCTCCAAAATTGAAGAGACAGAAAATCTAATAGAAAGAATCACAACTTACCAGAGCAGAAACCTAAAGGGGAACCAGTGCTGGGATAGGAAACCCGAATGGTCATTGATGAAATGCTTCAGGCTCAGTGTGAACAAGTTTGAGAACTTCGGAGGCCCCAGTCATGGAAGAGGAGATCCTCTCATGTTTATGAGTTTTAGCTTAGGAGCTCAACAAGGTTCTCACAGTGAGTATTGGGGAAAATCCCCTCAAGTATCCTGCAAAAAAAGGGGGAAAAATCACTATTTTTTTAAAAAAGTTTTTTTAGAAAGATTTTATTTATTTATTTTTAGAGAGCGGAAGGAAGGGAGAAAGAGAGGGAGAGAAACATCAACGTGTCGTGCTCCCCACTGGGGACATGGCCTGCAACCCAGCCATGGGTTGCCCTAGACTGGGAATCGAACCAGCAAACCTTTGGTTCTTAGGCTGGCACTCAATCCACTGAGCCACACCAGCCAGGGAAAAGTCTCCATTTGGAAATATGGCAAGGCATTATATTCTTATCACGGTCTGCACTCAGGTGAAATTTTAACCAGAACCTAATGTGCTGAGGTTTTTACTAGAGCCTAACTGACTGGGAAAAAGGGGAAATAACCGACTCCGGCTGATTCTAACCTTCCACAGAGAGGAAGAGAAATACTCAACCCCAGGCCCTTCTAGCTTTCCACATGAGAAAAAGGAAATACTTGACTTCAACCCACTCTAGCTATTCTTTCCCATTTGAGGGCAGGGGGAACTGAGATACACTTGAGAAGTTCACGGCCCAGACTCACTACAAGGCACAGACTCACTACAACACAGACTCAGTCTTACAACATAGGACTAAAGAATGCTTTCCCTCCCCCTACACCTCACCACCACGGTACTAAAGGCCTGTCTACAGGAGACCCTTAACTTAGTACATCTTGCCCAGGTACTAAGAAAAAAAATTACAAGTCGTACAAAAAGGCAAAAAACAGTTTTAATAGACAAGACAAGCAACACAACCAGACTCAGATATAGTAGTAGACATGTTGGAATTATCAGACTAGGAATTTAAGACAACTATGATTATTATGTTAAAAATTCTGATAGACAAAGTACACAGTGTGTGAGAAGAGATTGGACAATGTAAGCAGAGAGACAGAAGTTTTAAGAAAGAATTTAAAAAAGACATGCTAGAGTTTACAAAAAAATAAATAATATCTTTAATGGGCTCATTAGTGGGGTGGACAACCAAGGCAAGAATTTCTGAGCTTGAGATTATTTAAATATAAACTGCCAAAACTGAAAGGCAAAGAGAAAAAAAATGAATTAAAAGAACAAAAAACCCTAGGATCACCAAGAACTGTGGGACAACTCTAAAAGGTGTGAAACCTAATTGTGATGGTAATACCAGTGGGAAAAGGAAAATAGAAAAAAACCTAAAACATATTTGAAGCAATAGTGCCTGAAAATGTCCTCAATTTAATGTCTGATATCAAATCACAGATCTGAGAAGCTCAAAGAACACCAAGCAGTATAAATGACACTAACTTTCACCTAAGCATATTTATTATATTTAAATTGCAAAAAATCAAAGATTAAAAAAATGAAAGAAGCCAGAGGGGAAAAACAATTATATCCAACTTCTCCTCAGAAACCATGCAAGTGAGGAGAGTGGAATGGGAGGAAAAAACTAAAGGCTACTAATGTAGAAATCTTTACTTTGTAAAATAGGTCTTCAAAAGTGACTGAAAAATAAAGATTCTTTTGTGGTGTACAACACGATGTGTAAGGCAGAGATCGGTGAGAGACAATGCCAGTGAGGTGGACAAGATAAAAGGGGGTAGGTGAATCACGTCCAAATTAACTTCATCCTATAGTCCATAGTGGTAGCCAATACTTAGTAAATGCTTATCATTTTCTGAGCATTGTGGTATTTTTTACATACCCCAATCTTAGTTAGATCTTAACAACAGCCCAAGTAAGAATATTAGGACACAGAGAAATTGAGCAATTTCTTAACCACAATGCTATGAATACTACAAGGAGGAGTCATTAAAAGATTTTAAGCAATAAAAAATGTTGCTGGTATATATTGTTTTTCCCCTATTATTGACTCCTTAATGGGCTCAAGGAATATTAAAGCTAAAATAGACCTTAGAGGTCATTTGGCTCAACCACTTTAATTCACACAGTAAGGAACTGCAGCCCAGGAACATTAACTTGGTCAGGCCATATTGATTTGGTAGTAGAGTGAGATTAGAATCTTGGACTCCAAATGTATCCTACATCTTCCTGCAGTACACCTTTCATTAATAGTCTCTTCCTGCATTTTTAAAAATCATCAGTTCAAGCCAGTAGCAATGACTATAACCCTCACCCTAATGATATCTCCTTCTTCCCTTATTTTTCCACATTAATCACATCAGAATGTAGTGCAAAGTGAGAAAAGAAGCAGACATTGGTTTGCCATTATGTGGAATTAGAATACTTGATATTCTTTGATGCTTGCTTAGTTATTTCAAACAGAATTATTTTCACCCTATTAGAGCTTTTAGACTAAACTCTTGATAATTACATCATTAAATTTCATTCTTCCAAGAAGCTCCCTTGAAAACTGTTGAGAAGTTATCTCTGAGATAGTGTAGGGAAAAGACTGGATTCAGGAGCCAAGATGACAGGTTTCACAATCCAGTTCCACTGCTTATAAATTAAGTGAACTTGACCAATTACTTAAATAATCTGGTAAATTAGTAATAGCATTATAACCATCTTGCCAAGCTGTTGTGAGGATTAAACTATCATGATAAATAGGCATATTTTGATGTTCAACAAGTGTTTTAAGAGGCAACCAAGGTTTTTTTGCATGTGGTACTCTAATCGCTGAAAGGGAGGTAGTAATACAAGTAGTTAATGAACACGTTTAAGGCCTTGGTTGCTTATAGTAATTAACATATAACTAGGCCTCTGGTGATTTAATTTTTTAAAAATTGTTAAGTGAGAGAATTTTTCATTTTAAAGACTGATTTCCCTCCTAACTCTGTTATTCATGCAGCATATAACTTTAGAGTAGTTAAGATAAAATTTTCCAAAATGTAGGAATCACACAAGAAGTTTATTTCATATTGTCCAATGTCATACATAGGTGTATTCTAATAGACCCATTCAAGAATTCAAAGAGTATTTGAGAAATAAAGACCTACACTGTCAGTAAGGGAGAGAGTGAAAAATTAAGTTTGCTAAATTAGACACAAAGCCTAGAGTAATCTTGTCTCCTAGATGAATGTGTATTTGACTCACTATTTTCTACTAATCAGATCTCTATTTATAGATTCTGTAAAGTTGTAAACTCTTAAAATACTTAGAAAATTCCTAAATTGCAACTATTTTTTGTCCAGAAAATATTGTTGTCTACCAGAAAAGATAACTTTAAAAATTGTATTAATATTGGCATGTAGGATATTAGTCAGCTTTGTATCTAATTTAGCAAATGTATTTACACATTTCTCTTCTAGCCGAATAAATAAATATGTTCTACAAATGTTCTTGGAACCAGCTTTACCATCCTTCTGGCTTCTTCAAAGGACTGATTAAATTTGTGAAATGTGTTTGATATACATTTGTACAAAAGTCATTTTTTAACATTTAAAAAATTATATTTTGACAGAGCAGAGCTTTTTGATGCCGTTGTTATTCTAGGAGGAATCCCATGGATGATCTCCTCCAGCCAAGGTCACACAAGAGAACTCTTGCCACTCTAGCAAAAATGTGGAATGAGCCATTATTGGTTAGTGGTGATGGTTAACTAATAATGTCAGTCTAGTTTATACCACTGGTAAAGGAGTAAAAAGATTTACAAAGGCAAGGAACCTCAGAAAGAAAAATGTAGTCTAGAGCCTATATTCAACCCCTCTTTTTCTGAAGCTCAGTTTTTTAAAATCTTTATGATCCAGTTGCTTAAAGTCAATCGGGTGAGGAATGCTGGCAGAAAAGAAGTCAAGAGTGCCCAAGGAGTACCCAAAATGGTCAGACAGACAAATCAGGCTCACTTTAGGGGCTGAATGATTAGGGAGAAATGGAGTGTCACAAAGAAAAGAATGTGTGAATAAATATGAAAATACCCTGCCTTTCCCTCAGTTACTTTGGTCAGGAGGCTGTAGTCTGGGGAGTCACTCAACACAAAGAGCCAAATAAAAACTGGAGTGGAGGGCAGAGGGAGAAGTGACTGGATGAAGATGGTCAAAAGGCACAAACTTCACATTATAAGATAAATAAGTACTAGGAATGTAATGTGCAGCATGACGATAGTTAGCACTCTTGTATGGTAAACATGAATGTTGTTATGAGAGTAAATCCTGGGAGTTATCATCACAAGAGAAAAGTTTTGTTTTCCCATTGTATCTCTATGAGAGATAATGGATGTCAACTACATTATTGTACTACTTATTTTATGATATACGTAAGTCAAATCATTATTCTGTATACCTTAAACTTATACTGTTCTGTATGCTAATTGTATCTCAATAAAACTTCGGAAAGGGGCAGGAAAGAAGCAACTGTGAAAAACTCACGTCAAAGTCTTAAATCTCAATATTTTAGAATTTGACCTTGTTTGGAAATAGGATCCTTATAGAAGTAATCAAGTTGGAATGACCTAATTTGGTTGAACCTTAATTCAATGTAAATGGTGTTATAAAAATGAGAAATTTGGACACAGACATGTATACATGGAGCATTCCATGTCAATAGGAACAGGGCCATCCACAAGCCAAGGAGAGAGGCTTAGAACAGATCCTTCCCTCATAACCTTCAGAAGGAACCAACCCTGCCAATGTTTTCATTTCAGACTTCTAGCTTCTAAAACTGAGACCAATATTTGTTGTTTAAGTCACTCAGTTTGTGGTATTTTGTTATGGCAGCCCAAGCCAACTACTACATGAGTCTTTGTTTGAACAAGTGAGTTATCTACATCTATAAGAAAACATAAATGCATAAATGTTATCTAAAATATTAATGGATATTTATTATATTATAAATATATCACACTGTTTGTGTACAAATATCACTTAAATTTCCCTCTTATGTTGATGGAGTTCTCTTATACCAATAATGGAGACATTAATCAAAACCACTTGGTGTCCTAATTTTAGTGTTATTATTGGTGTCTTCCTGCCTGCTTCTCTGGTCACTAGCTTGACTTAGAAGGCTTCACTGCAAGCACTAAGGTAGCCATATGCCCAAGACTGGCCATTCATATCATCCCCTGAACCTTGCCATCATGATTCATCTGGTCCTGAAATGTGTTCAAAGATAAATGCCTCCATTACCATTCACGAAATCTCCCCCACCTATTTCATTAATTTGTTTAAAACTATGTTTCTGTCACTTGCAACTGAAATTATGTTTTAACCATTTATTTTTTCCTTTGAATTGATACTCCTAATAATTAAGTGTAGATTTTTAGAGGTAGATCATTTGAACTTACAGAATTGGAAATTGGATGACTCATCTGTTATCACATTGTTAGGAATGAAATTAGAATAAGCCTAGGCCTTGTAATTGAAAAAATAACAAATTAACACAAATACTCTTGATAATATCTCTAACACATATCAAATTAATAAGTTCCATGTTTATTATAGCACATTGCTTTTCAGAGTGAAGGGAATCACAAATATTATTTAATTCTAGGTGTGCTGAATAAGGGGACTAGCACCAATATGTTTATAAAGTATTTGATCTAGTTTCTTAGGGAGCTGATAAAGTTCAGAACCTTCAAAGATGTCTCATATTCTTGGCTGGATGGCTAACTACCAAATTGCTTATGTAAAAAAATTAGTATCAGTAATAATTATGATATAATATCTATATAATATTAATTTCTTATGACAGTTTAGAAGTATTGACATATACCCCAGATCTTTGCTATGGCATATCTAGAAAAAGTCCAACCATTGTTAATATAAGGAGAATGGTTTGCACAACATTGATATAACCTGGCAGCCAAGGAGAGTGGACCAGAACGCACATGTTTGAACAATGACAACTTCATTGTACTAGTCAGTGGGGGCAGTAGACACCATTGAGTGAGCATATGTACTGTGTGGTCATTGCATTCTAAATGAGCAAGTAGAGCAATGAATCTGCATTAGATTTTCCATTAAGTTTGGACATTCCTCCACAGAAACTATTTGGATGATTCAAAAGGCCACAGCTGTGGGAAACTGGTGATTGGCAGCTTCATCATGACAATGTGCCTGCTCATGTATCATGTCTGATGCAGAGTTATTTTGCAAACATCAAATCATCCTGGTGACTCACATCCCCTGCAGCCAAGATTTGGCCCCCTGCCAAAAAGACTTCTGGCTTTTCCCAAAACTAAAATCACCTTTGAAAGGGAAGAGATTTCAGACTGTCGATGAGATTAAGAAAAATATGACAGGGCAGCTGATGGTGATTGGGAGAACTGTGTGAGGTCCCAAGATGCCTACTTTCAAAGGGATTGAGGTGTCATTGTCCTATGTACAATGTTTCTTGTATCTTCTTCAATAAATGTCTCTATTTTTCATAGTATGTGGCTGTATACTTTCTGGACAGACCTCATATGCAAAGATCTATTTCTTTAGTTTAAGAAAATTAAAAAATAAAATAAAAGATGGAATTAAAAAAGAAAATTAAAAAATATGTATGTATGTATGTATTTATATATATAAAAAATCCTCAGGCTTCCTATATTAAGTAAAACAATGTGGGTGGCATAAGATAATCATTGTTCTTGTTCCTTTAGTCCAAATCTAAAATATCTATTATCATGTAGTAGAGAAAAAAGGTATCTAATGCTGAAATTTCACACCAAACAGAATGTCTTTCAATATCACAAACTAAAGTTAGAATTCTGGAGTTGTATCAACTGGCATGCCATTTATTGCATACCTAGTACTGTGGGACAAACACCTATACATCTCACTCTATTAGATTAAGCAATTCTTATTAATACAGAGTTCAAACTAATTATATATAAAACAAAGAACACAATGCTACATGGGGTAACTAATTTATAAATCAAATTATCTTAACTCCTCTTCTATTATCATTTTCTTTTCAGTTTTCATATGATAGAGCCCTTTAAAGAATCCATGATTAAAATAGCTAATATTTAATGTGTCCTTATTATGTATGAGGTATCATTCTAATCACTTTATAGTGTATGCTTGTGGCAAACTTGATTCTCCCTAATAATTATTCTCTTATTTTTTTAAGGTAGTATGATCATTTTTGGCTAGACACATTGAGATACAGAACAATAATTTTCTCTAAGTTCTAATTAATGGGATTTCAGTGAAAGCATGGTACAATTTTCAGTTTTGCCTTTAAAGGGAAAGTGTCTTTCTGTTGGCTGAAATGCTGATCTATTTATGAGCTATCTATAAATAATATATAGAATGATGTAACAAAAGATCAATGGATCCTGGATCTATGACCATTTCAGAATATCAAGTCACCATATCAGCCTGGAATTTTAAGTAAGGAAGATACAAGTTACTATTATGTCAAGATTTCAAAATTTGGGGCTTCTATTATATATAGCTTTACATATATCCTGTGAACCTGTATAATAGAGTGTGGTTTTATAAAATTATAGATCTAAAGAAAAGTACATATCCATGCAAATTTTGCTTAAATTTTAAGGTGGTCCTGGATAAGCTGAAGTCCATCAATCTGCACTTGAATCTCAGGTTAAGAATCATTGATATAATGATGACTTTCTTATTATCAAAATGTTTCTTAAAAAATTAATCCTGACTACTCTTAGGTTTCCATCTTGATAGCTGATACTGCAAGAAATAGGTTATTTAAAACATTTAAATTTATAATTGTTTATATGTGTATACATACACATATGTGTATACACACATGTGTACACATACATATATAACTTTGTTGTGTGTAAAACTTATACAGTTTTCAAATAAGTATGTCAAGTTCTTGCTTAGTGATGGTGCCAAGAAATAGGTTGTGGAGGACTTGAGCACCTACCACTAAACAATCTCCGAAAACACCCAACCTGCTAATTTATAAAGTCAATTGACATTTTTCAACTTTATGTAAAACCAAAAAAGTCATTTTTAGAAAGTGATTACTATTTTTGTTTATTTACATTATACAAAGTGAATAAAAACAGTGCACCCTCTATGTACATGCAAGTTTTAGGTCACCTTGGCCCATCTTTCCATCATATTGCTGCTCCAAAGCCAAGCTGTGAAGGGCTTCTGAGCTGTGGCTAGGAAAGACCTGCTAAAATTCATCAAAGCAAAGGCAAGTAGGTAGAGAAAATATGAGTGTTTGGCAACACAGCTTAGACACATGGGAATTTGTGTTCCATTTCTCTTCCTTTTATTTCTGTTTTGTTTTTTTTTTTTTCTGCAGAATATAGGGAAAGTCACAGACTTCTGAGGGTATTGGGGCAGAAAGTGAATTAAAACCTTACTCATGATTAGGTCAGACAACACAAGCTGGGTGAACAGAGCCAGTAGCCAAGTCAGAGAAAATCTGACTGCTTCAAAATAAGCAGCTCTGGTCTTTGATGTTCAGCAAGGCCCTCCAGCTCTAAAAATTCTATAATTTTTTCATGGGACCAAATATTAAAATCAAACCAATTGAAAGGGTTCTAACCTAAGACTTAGAGTGAGATGGTAAAATAAAAGTGAAAATTAATGAGAATAACATAAACTTTAAAATATTTAGCATAACTTCTGAAAAAAGTGTGCCTTTATGGTGAATATTATTTATATAAGGTATATTATAGATTGTATATGTTTTATAACAAACTATCATATAGTAAGATAAGAAATATGCTAAATTATATATAATACTTGAAAAAAATTAGTATACCTACATACACAATATACAAATATATACACATGTTTAATCAATCAGTTTTCAATTGAGAACTATGCATAAAACACCTTAAATAGGGTATGAATTGTATTATAAATTATTTCCAAAATGACAATCTAATAATCTGATATATATATATATATATATATATATATATATATATATATATCCATCCTGAGTTCTGGTCAAGATGGAGGAGTAGGTAGAAACCCTTCACTTCCTTGCACAACCAAAAGGAGGATAACAACCAATATAAAAACAATAAATAGCCAGAAGTGCCAGAAAATCAAACTCCGACAACCAAGGAATTAAAGAATCAGTTAACCAGAAGAACCAGACCATTAGGAGGGAAACAGGCAGACGGGAGGACAGAGAGAACCCAGGGCAAGGCAGCAGACCATGTGGGCAGGGCTGACTGAATGGGAAACTGAGACTCAGAGCTGACTGTGGACTATAGATGGGGTTGCCATGGTGGGAGAAACTTCCAGTGGCACATGAGAGCTCATTGGAAATTGGGGCTAGAGCCCAACAAGTGAGCTGCATTTTTCCTTCTCTGGCCCCTCCCCCACAGACAGCACTACAGTGCAGCAAAGAGGGTTACCCTGCCCTGGCAAATACCTAAGGCCCTGCCCCCTTACAACTTAACAGGTGCCCTGAGACAAGGAAATAGGGCCCAAATGAAAGAACAGAGCAAAACATCAGAGAAAGAGATAAGCAATGAGGAGATAGCCAACCTATCTGATGTGGAATTCAAAACAATGGTAATCAGGATGCTCACAGAAATGATTGAGCTTGGTTGAAAAATGAAAGATGCCTGAAGTGAAATAAAGCAAAATATTCAGGGAACAAACAGTGATAGGAAGGACACCAGGATCAAATCAATGATTTGGAACAAAAGGAAGAAATAAACATCCAACTGGAACAGAATGAAGAAACAAGAATTCAAAAAATGAAGAGGGTCTTAGGAACCTTTGGGACAACTTGAAACACTCCAATATCCAAATCATAGGGGTTCCAGAGGGAGAAGAACAATAACAAGAAATTGAAAACTCTTTTGGAAAAATAATGAAGGAAAACTTCACCAATCTGGCAAAGGAAATAGACTTCCAGGAAGTCCAGGAAGCCCAGAGAGTTCCAAAGAAGTTGGACCCAAAGAGGAACACACCAAGGCACATCATCATTAAGTTACCCAATATTAAAGATAAAGAGAGAATATTAAAAGCAGCAAGAGGAAAGGGGAGAGTTACCTCCAAAGGAGTTCCCATAAGACTACCAGCTGATTTCTCCAAAGAAACATTACAGGCAAGAAGAGTCTGGAAGGAAGTATTTGCAGTCATGAAAGTCAAGGACCTACATCCAAAATTACTGAATCCAGCAAAACTTTCATTTAGAATGGAAGGGCAGATAAAGTGCTTCCTAGATGAGGTCAAGTTAAAGGAGCTCATCATCACCAAGTTCTTATCATATGAAATGTTAAAGGGACTTATCTAAGAAATTGAAGGAGATCAAAAACTATGAACAGTAAAATGACAACAACCTCACAGCTATCAACAAATGAACCTTAAAATAACCAACACCACCACCAACAAAAACAAATAATACACAAATAACTAAAACAGGAACAGAATCAGGGAAATGGACATCACATGGAGGTTTTTCAGTGGAGAGGGGGAGGGGAAGAATGTGGGGGAAGGTACAGGGTATAAGAAGCAGAATATAGGCATGAAATAGATGGGAGAGGTTAAGAATGGTATAGGAAGCAGAGAAGTCGAAGAACTTATACATACAACCCATGAACATGAACTAATGCTGAAGGGGAAATGCTGAAGGGTTGGGGGGTGCAGAATGGAGAGGGGATAAAGGGGGGAAATTAGGAAAACTGTAATAGCATAATCAATAAAACAAACTTTAAAAAATAAAAAATAAAATCTCCTGCAAGTTAGAGATATTGCCATCAGTAATTGCTTACAATACAATTCATACCCAAGGCACAATCTACTTAAGGTCTTTATACATAGTTTGCAACTCAAACCTAATTAAGTGTGCATGTGTGTATTTGTGTTTGTATGTATGTATATATGAATGTGTATATATCATGATTTTCTGGTATAATGTATTACATAATTCTTCATATTTTTCTTTATTCCAAAGGCAATAGCAATAACTGTGGTCAGCCAGGGATATTTATAAGCCCATTGGAAAAAAACTAACAACAAATCACACTTGTTCTGCCCTCACCTTCATCATTTTGCTCCCTAATCTTTACTACCACTGATTCTTTCTCTCTTCTTAGGACAAGACCTGGTTAGTTCAGTGTTTATATATAGTTGACTAAATCTAAAGTTAATAAATAAAGGATATTAATTACATTTTATTCTAACTTAATTTACCATCTTAAATTTTCTTGTTCTACAGTCCAGCGTTTCTACCCAGGGCATGTAGGATAGTTACTACTGTGAGGTAGCATAAGAGTATTCAAAATAATATAGGTTTCGCAATATAAAAAACATGTGTAAATAATACTAATTCCCCCAATAAAAATTTTAAGTCCAAAAAATAAAACACCCACTTTTTATAGTTTAAAGGAGTTTAAATAAGAAGTCTTCAGTCTCAACCCCCCAATTTTCTCTCCAATAATATCTGGATTTCTCTGCGTAGCTATGACTCTTTAGCATCTTCAGAGCTATATCAATCCTATTCTAAGACTGGTAAGTGCCACTTTTATAAAGAGTTCAAAACACCAATAAGTCTCAGGAAAATATCACATAATCAGCTCTACAACCACACACACTTTTTCTCTCTAAAATGCAAAACCAATATAATACTTTCAGACATTCTGCTAAGCAAATTTTGTTTCCAGCAACTAGAACTTACAGTTTGGATCATCCTACAAAAGACCATAGCAGAGACATTTCAATGGTATTTGGGGAGATGAGAATTAGAGACAAAAATCATGTGAAGACTCTCAAAAGCTCTTGTATTCTTTCAAACCTTAAACATTTGCTACATTTGCTACATCTTGACACCAGGCCCTACCGATGCTGCATTCTTTTTCCACAGTATCTTTCTACATCAAGCCCAATAGTCTTCCAACATTAATATCTTAGTTTTCCTGGCCCAATCCCAAGGGAGTCTTACTTAAATGAAACCTGGTTTTACTTCATAATAATTGCATCTGTAAATGCAAGCTTTTTCATTTATTCTGCATTTCCAAAGAATCAGAATCAACATTTCCACTCTAGAACTGCTGCCATAGTTTGTCCCAGCACTCCCTGTACCCACCACCCTCCGATGTACCAAAAGAGATCAAGTGAGAGGATTCTCTACAAGTTCTATCTAATGGAAAGAGTAGAAGAAAATATAAACAAAATGAAAACCTCTAATCTGGTAAGCAAGTGCCCTATAACCTCAAAGCACAGGTCCCTCAAGGTAAAAGCAGAGTTAAAAATGTGGCTTAGATATAAGTCAAATAGAGTCTTTTTATAATCCATCCATGTTTACAGCCTGGAACACCCATCTATGGAAAGGAATTGACTTCATAAACTACAGATAATTCAAGCCTTTCACATGAACCAGTTATCCACAGAGAAAGGAAAGAGGAAGTCAGACAGAGCAACAGAGAGCATACACAGTCAGGTAAGGAGAAAGAGGAGACAAAGAGAAACATAGGCACACACACATGGGGGCATTGGGAGAGCAGATGGAAAGGGAGACAGAGAGAGACTGAGATTACTGCCTTTAGAAGGGGGTATTAGGACCCTGACTAAAGATTCTTACCACATGGAGGCAAAAAATACAGGAAAGTCTTTCCACTAATCCTCTTACTCATTAGGCAGAACCAGGAAAAGAGTAGATTGTATTTTCTAATAGTTAGGCAAAATAACTACTCTAACAGCTGGCTGAACAATGTTGCTCATTACATGTCAGAGCCTCACAAAGTAGATTAACAACTATTTCTCTTGCAAGCCGGGGCAAGGGAAGAGATTCATAGAATATGGAAGCTGCCTTCTCAGCCTGATAACAGAGGATACCAGGCCTACAGAGTGCTCTCCTCTAAGAGCCCAAATGGGAATGTGGGAAAGAGAAAAAGAGATCCCCCACCATACCCAACACCCCTTCTAATTCCAGGTAGATCACTGCCATAGATGGTATGAGTCTGAAGCTATGAGCAGAAAGAACTAGAAATGTTGGAGAACTTTTTGCAGAGAGGTGACATTTATAAGATATTTTGAAAGTTAAGTAGGATTTTTATTAGGCAGTCAAGTTGAAAAGGGCATTTCAAGTAATAAGAGCAAAAACTTAGAGATATTAAGTATACAGCTCATTTGACAAAAACAGTGAGAATTCAGTCAGAGCTTGTTACTGGAATTGACACAGAGAGAAAAATAGAAAGATAGCATGTGTATATGAGTATGCAGGTACATATGAAAAAGGCAATTTGTTTAAATATGATTCTTTTTAAATGTCTCACTGAGGATCTAGATTGTAATCTTTAGAAATGGGGAACTAATATAGGATTTTTTGGTGGCATATTGAAATAATATGATCAGTGACTTAGGAAAGAAATAATCCTAGTGGACATGTGGAAGATGAGGATAGAAAGCTAAGGTTGATGTGATCTGAATGGCCCCAGCAATTTAACCCTCATCAGTGTGCAATGCTCCCTAGCAGGTATGGGATTCTGTAATCTTTGTACAGAGCAGAACCCTTATGATGACTTTGGACCTATCTAGCTCTTGGAAGTGCTCTGAATGAGGGCTTGACAAATCTAGATATGGTACTGGCAGGGAATGATGTTTTACATAATGGTCCAAACACAGGCAACAAGAAAGATCTAGGCCAATGTTAATAAGGCTCAGAGATTCATAGCAAAAGCCATTTCCAATTGGTGCACTTGATATCCTTTGTTCTTTTTGTCCAATGACCAGCTATAAAAGAGTTCTCAATCTAGAGTACCACCCTTTAAAATGGTTTGGTAAGTTGTGGGCATATTCTTCACTAGGCAGTGGTGCTGACTTTAATGAACAGGGGTCAGGGATGCAAAACTTCCTGAAATGTGTAAAACAAACAAAAGCCTTAATAGTAACTACCATTATAAATATGCCACCAAAAATGACAATAGTACTCCTATGAGAAACATTGTTATTCCAATTGTTTTCTTAAGTATTCTGTCAAACATTTTAGTCCTAGGAAATACTATGAAAAACAAACCAACAACTCATAAAACAGTGTAATAGTAATAGGTGAATTTGTTCAATTCTGAATACCATACCTTTTCTTAGAGAGGAATTTAATAGATTTTGCGTATTAAAAGCACTAAACAGTTCTATTTAACTTTGCATAATCCAATTTTCCTTAAATATATTCTGTAACATCCCATAGACCACTTTCAGAATTTGCCTTAGAAATACAGAATCATAGGTCACATCCCAGATTTTGTGTTTCTAACTAGCTCTGAGAGTAATATTGTTACTCGAAGTCAGAGTGAGATAGAGTGTGTGGTGAGAGGAATTGTCAACAAGGAAGTAAGACCACTCCCCACTAGATTGATGACTAAAACCAGAAGAGACCAGCTAGACCCAACATGGTGACTAATTTCACCCAATGATAACCCATAGCCTCATTATACCCCCATTGTAATTCATTAGCATGTTAATTGACACACCCCGGGCTGCCTAGACTAGAAATGGAAAGCCCGTGTAAGGATGTGAAATGGCTGATAATACTTTTCTGAGTGATCCCCACCCCCTGCCTGGGAAGATCCTGAATACCAAACCCCGTTTCATTAAATGAACCTCAATAAAGGAAGCAAATTTCACTAAAGGGCTGCTCTGTCTGGGGAGTGACCCATTCCCTGTTTCACTGTTTTACTAATAAACTCACTTTGACTTCAAATGCTATGTTGGCCCTAATTGAATTCTTTCCTGCATGAAGCCAAGAACCCACAAGTCATGAACCTCTGGGTCCCCTGACCCTTGGAACACCTACATTAAAAAGATCACACAGTAGAGGTTCAGAACTGGCTTTCCAAAAATGTGCCACTCGGGCATGTGAATTATTTTGAACTGAAGGCAATCAAGACCCTGCAGTCTCATGAGAAATTTTTTACCTCTCCCTTAGCATGTAAATTAGGAGCCTTACCCATAGTAAGAGTTCTCAGAAGAAATAACATTTTTTGACCATATTTATGTTAGGTAAACTACTAATTACCGAACTTCTGCTCTTATTGTCCTGCAATAACCTTCTTCCCCTCTGAAGCCCCAAGACAGCTTACATCATCCTTGGCTCAGAATGTCATGAAGCATCTCATTTTCCCATCCTGTCTCTGAAACTCTCCTGCGGTGGGGTGTCTGACTCTCTCATCCATGTGGGGTTCCCATGCATATGAATACGACTGAATTTGGTTATGTCCTCTTGTTAATCTGTCTCATTTAGATTTAACTATTAGAGAAACTTGAGGGTGGAGGAAAGTTTCTTCCTCCTTCACAACACATTGGGTAGCAAGGCAGAATGTTGGTTCTCAATCCTGCTTGTGATTTTAATCAACTGGGATGTTTTTAAAACTTACACACACACAAACACACATATGGAGATAAAGAGAGAGAGATACTGATGTCTGAGCCCCAGCTCCAGAGATTCTAATGAAGTTTAAACATCAACTTTTTTTTTCAAACTCCCTAGGTGATTTCAGTATCCAGCCAAGATGACAAGCCCTACTTTAACTTTTTACTGCCTTTAATTCAACGGGTTGCCACCTATCATGACAGATGCCTATGACATTTGTTTACTTTATTATTTATTTACTTATTTTGAAGCTTTCTGAGTTGGAATAAGTATAATTAGCCAGCATGATAAGCAAAACAATTGCAATTTGGATTCTAATATTTTCAGATCTCAAAGAGCAGAAGCAGAAGTCAAGGAAAAAATCCCATTCAATATAGCAAAAAGAAAAATAAAATACCTAGGAATAAACCTAACCAAGGAGGTAAAAGACCTGTACTCAGAAAACTACACAACACTGAAGAAAGAAATCAAGGAACACACAAACAAATGGAAACATATACTGTGTTCATGGATCAGAAGAATCAACATCATCAAAATATCCATACTACCCAAAGCAATTTACAGATTCAATGCAATACCTATTAAAGTACCAATGGCATATGTCACAGACATAGAACAAACACTTCAAAAAATTATATGGAACCATAAATGACCTCGATTAGCTGCAGCAATAGTGAGAAAGAAGAGCAAAGTAGGAGGGATCACAATACCTGACACCAAATTGTATTACAAGGCCACTGTAATCAAAATAGCCTGGTACTGGCACAAAAACAGGCACATGGACCAGTTGAATTGAACAGAGAGCCCAGAAATAAACCCAAGTCTCTACAGTCAATTAATATTCGACAAAGGGGGCAGCAACATAAAATGGAGTAAAAATCGCCTCTTTAACAAGTGGTGTTGGGAGAACTGGACAACTACATGCAAAAAAATGAAACTCGAGCACCAACTTACACCATACACAAAAATAAACTCAAGGTGGATAAAAGATTTAAATATAAGCCATGACACCATTAAAGTCCTAGAGGAGAACATAGGCAGGAAAATCTCAGATATTTCATGCAGTAACATTTTTACTAATATGTCCCCTAAAGCAAGGGACATAAAGGAAAGAATAAACAAATGGATCTCATCCAAATAAATAGCTTCTGCACGGCTAAAGAAAACAGTATTAAAATAAAAAGAAAACCAATTGTATGGGAAAACATATTTGCCAATGATACCTCAGACAAGGGTTTAATCTCCAAAATATATAAAGAACTTACACGACTCCACTCTAAGAAGACAAGCAACCCAATTTAAAAATGGACAAAGGACTTCAGCAGACACTTCTCCAAGGAGGACATACAGAGGATCCAGAGACACATGAAAAGATGCTCAATATCGCTAGCTATCAGAGAGATGCAAATTAAAACCACAATGGCATACCACTTCACACCAGTCAGAATGGCCATCATATACAAAGCAACAAACAGCAAGTGTTGGAGAGGTTGTGCAGAAAAGGGGACCCTAGTGCACTCTTGGTGGGATTGCAGACTGGTACAACCACTATGGAAAACAGTATGGAATTTTCTAAGAAAACTAAAAATGGAACTGCCTTTTGACCCAGCAATTCCACTACTGGAATTATACCCTAAGAGCCCTGAAACACCAATCCAAAAGAATCTGTGTACCCCGATGTTCATAGCAGCACAATTTACAATAGTCAAGTGTTGGAAGCAACCTAGGTGCCCATCAGTAAATGAATGGATCAAGAAACTATGGTACATTTACACAATGGAATTCTATACAGCAGAAGGAAAGAAGGAGCTCCTGCCCTTCTTCGTGACAGCATGGATGGAACTGGAAAGCATTATGCTAAGCAAAATAAGCCAGGAAGTGAAAGACAAATACCACATGATCTCACCTTTAACAGGAACCTAATCAACAAAACAAGCATAATATAACCAAAGACACTGAAATTGAGAACAGGCTGATAGTCACCAGAGGGGAGAGGGGAGGGAATTTCAGGGGAAAAGGGGAAGGGTGTGGAGCAACAAGTATAAAGGACACATGGACAAAAACTAGGGGCAGTGGAAATGGGAGGGAGGTGGGAAGGGCTTGGTTGGTGGGCTTGGATGGGAGTAAAAGAAAACTCTACAAGAAAAACAATTAAAATTAAAAAAAATATTTTCGGATCTCAGAGCAACCTCAGGCTTATGTGTTTAAAGTTTCATTTTTTTCCATTTACAAAATTAAAATATAAGCAGACATTGATTTATTGCATGATAATGATAATTTGAGAGAGAAATAAATCTTATGTTGAGTGAATCACACATTGAAGAGCCAAAATCTCTATAAGAGATATGTTTAAGCATGCATTTAGAGAGAATATGCTAGTAAGTTAGAGAAACAGATACAGGGAAGAGAAACTGAAGATGTAAAGAGTTAGGAGACTATTTCACATGTCTAGACAAGAGATTATGAAGTTTTAAAGATAAATGAACCAGAGAATTCTTGATGAAGGAAATGAATCAAGTAGAAGTATTTTTGAGTTACTTTTGTTTGTTATTAGAGAAGGAAGAATAATTTTCCCTCTACTCTTTGAGGTTCCAGGCTGGGACCACCTTATAATAAAAAGACAGATTAATAGGAGAAAAACAAACAGAAGTTTAATAACATGCATACCTCCTGTATACAAGGAAGACGCTTAGGAAAACAGACTAACTCTCTAATATGGCCCAAGCCACCACCTTCAATACTATCTCTAACTAAAGATCAAAGAAGGCTTTTACAGGAAAAAAAAAAAAATGCCTGTAAATAAGGGTATGGTTGTAATGTAGATTTCAGGCCTGTCTCCTACTGATAAGAGTCTCTAGACATTGTTATCTTCCTCCTTGTATTTCAGAGTGGGATACATCCTTACAAACAGAGTTCCCTTAGATATGTAAATAATCCCTTAGAAAAGTGTAACTTCTACTTAGTTTTTAGAGCTTTTCCTGTGTCTGCTGTTTCTTAAAAAATAATCAGCTAAAGATAATTTTTATGCTAAAGAGGCATATTTTCGTGTGCCAAATTCTGTTCCCATTCAATGTTTATTGGTCTAAATGGGGAGAATGGGAGTGGAAAATTTTACAAATAGCACCCAGATGTTTTGCTTGAGAAGCTAAAATATAGAAAGAGAAGCAATTTAGGAGATAAAGTTTTTGAAAATGTATTTAAGAGTAGGTACTAAAACTGTTACCAAACCCAAATAATTAAGTTCATCTGCCTGCACCCTCTGTCCAATAAATACACAAGCATGGGGTTGCAGTAAAAAAAGAAATTGGTTTACTAGAATTGGCCAATCCAGAGATGCACAAGCCTGTGCTCTCACGTAGTCTACAGATTGCATGGGGCAATATTACAAGACACCAAGGGTTAGGGGTTGGGAGTCATATTAGGAGCTGATTGGTCAGAAGATAAGGGTAATAAATCATTTCTTCCAGCCTCAAGGACAACTCTGAGGTCAGCTTCCATTTTCAGAACCAGTTTCAAACAGAGATAGCCAAGGGGGTTGACCTGCCTTAGAGCTCAAGAGCTGAAACATAAGTTACATTAGGTTATACCAATATAAGACACATTCAAACCCATAGAGAATGTTTATGATTTTATTTGAGCCAAATTGATGACAATTGCTGGGAAAGAAAAGCTCAATGGAAAATGCTCCAGAGAATGGTAGTTATGCACCTTATTTTATATATTACAGTCAAAAGAGAAGAGGTAAGTGGGTTACATGAAATCCACTGGTGATAGATTAGGGAGATGGGAGAAAGCAAAGAGGGGGTAGGGTGTGGGGTGGAACCTCTGGGACTGGATAAAAGGTAAAATGACATACACAAACTTCTTTTACACAAGTGAATACAGGATAGTTAACAGTCAACAATTAACATAATAACGATAACAATGAGGGGATCTTTGTTCTTCAAAGGGTGGAGCCTGTTGTTTGTGGGGGTCCAGAAAAAGAAAAATTATTTTTGCAAAGACATGTTATCAGGTATATTATTCTAAATGCAAAAATGATGGAGGGTTCAAATGTTGGAAAAGTTTTCGTTTCGGGTAATAACTAATAAGCTTAGTAATCAATGCATGTAAAGAGCTGTTGTTCCAGGAGCTGAAGGTATGACCCACAGTGACTCCAGGAGACCACAAGCCGTTCCACCTTTGTGCCCCAGGAGGTCTTCGAGCAATCAGGATGGTGTCTGAGCCATGGTGCTCCTGGGACAGAAGCCCACCACCCACCACCCACGACTCAGATAAAAACCACAACCCAGGGAACAGATGAAAGAATGCTGCAGCTTTTTTTATCTGATTAACTTTTTCCCTGAATTCCAATCCCCTTACCTATACTTTGTTCTCCTTATAAAAAGGGTCAGTTGAAAATGGAATTGAAGACCTTCTGAGTTCTGTTAGGGTACAAACCTACCATCTTCTCAGATCACAAGCCTTCTGAATAAAGTGCTCACAAAGATTCAATTCCTGTCTCTGCTTATTGGGTCTGGTAAGTGACAGGCAGCAGTAACCCTGGCTTTTCCAGTTTCAAAAAGACAGCAGACAGCAGACAGCCTTAACTGGGATGAAGATTGACCTTTGTTAGAGATAAATAACTACCTTAGGACATGACTGCCCTCTGAGAACTGCTTTTAGTCAAAAAGTTTTAATTTTATATTCTCTTACATGGCTACTTTAGGTTTCTGTGTATGTAAGGCTTCCATGCAGGCCTCCCCTGAGCTTGTAAGGTTTAGCATGTGGCCCCTTTTCGTCCACAGTTGTTACCTGTAGCCTGCCTGGGGCTTAAATCTGTGACAATTAGTCAGGGCTGGGCTCTAGTCTTCTGCTGCCACAGGGGGTCAATATTTATCCAGACAGGAGACCAAGGTCAGGTCAGTGAAGAGTACTAAGAGAGAGGAAGGGAAAATGACTGTTTAAAAACTAAAGTTAAAATCAAATCAGAATTACAAGGACCCTTGGATTCAAAACTAGAAGTTTAGATAACCTCTCTGGGATAGAAAATAAATATATGAAAGGCTGAGAATAGAATGCTGAGAAATAGAATACACCTAAGTGATGCTAGGAGGAAAAAGAAAAAGAAAAACAGGTGAAAGAGCAGATGAAATTACTAGAGTAGCTGGAAATCATAGAAAAAAAAAATGAGGAGCTTTTAAATATACAGGAGGAAGATAACAAAATCTGCAGAGAGATGTCCAATAATGAAAACTAAGATAAACTTATTGTTAGGTATCAGGAATCTACTGCTGACCTGTGAGAGATAGGTTTTCTACCACAAAGAGAACTATAGGCAGAGTAGGGAGTGCAAAAAAAAAGGAATTTAGACTATGGAGATGAAAGCAAAAAAAAGGCAATTCTGGAAGACTCAAGAGATTTTTCCATGGAGGGAAGACTTGATGAGCTTCAGGGCAGGCTGCAAAGGCAGGTACAGGATGTGATGCGGGGTTGGGGGCAGGATGTGGGAGGAGATACAAGAGAACAAAAGAGCAAGTTGTGACAGAAATCAAAGAATAGGAAGAATGGTGAAAGTCCCCTTCCTGTGAAAAAGAGAAATTTTCTAGCTAAAGCAAAAGATTGGGTCATCTGCTAAAAGGAAGCAAGAGTGTAAAAAACAAGTTTGATGTATCCTTTGTAAGAAAGATGAAGAAGAATGCTGAAAGTCCAGCTAAATTCAACAAATTTAACTTGTATTTGATCAGATGGTCACAGACCTATAATTTTTTTCTTTTTTTTTTTTTTCGCCCTAGTGGTATCACTCTGAGAATGGAATCTAGGAAAGAAATACTATCGATAAATCTCACTGGACTTCCTCCTTATTTTGAGTAGAAAAAAATGGGGAGGAATTGCTTATCAGGTTAGTAACAATGTTTTCTCTGACTATGTATTAATATATTAAAAAAGATCCTAATATCAGTACCTTCAGCATTCCATCCCTTTTATGACTGGAAAACAGATGACAAGAGATATAAGAATTTAATTGGAACTGGGGCATTAGTTCAGCAGCCACTCGAAAATTGGTATGGGTGTGAAAGCTCTTGCCATCTGAGGGGAAAAATAATCTGTAATCAGCTTCCTAGAAAAGGGACTTTGACACCTCCTCAAATATAGAAGAGAATGTTCAGGTGATTTATTACCTGTCATAACAGAATCAGCCTCAAACTCTGGATACACCTTAGTTAGTGTCAATCTGATCTGTAGAAAGATAAGTGGTGCTCTTCAAGTTTTATGGACAGGAAGGGAGAAAATCAGGAAAGGGGAAACGAACTATAAAGATCATAAAATCATTTCTCATTACTTCAGCATCTACTGTTATAGCACGCTTGAATAGATGTTCAAAAACCAGTGTGGCCCATGGAGAAAGCATTACAGTAAATGAAAAAAAAACCATATACAAAATCCTCTATGACAGATTTGGAGCATATCAATTTTTAAACTCTCAAAGACTTTATTTTGATGTCTTCAGAAGCCTGCACTTTAATTTTCATTTCTTTCACCTCATGAGGGTTTACTAAAAATAAGATAAAGATTTAAAGTTGATTTCATAGTAATTATGAATACCTATAGTGTCTTTACAGTGATTACAAAAATAGTCATCACTTATTTTTCCTACTACGGGGAATCAATAGTGTTGCTGTTCCAAGTACTCCATCCTTCCCCTTTTCGGTAGATGTGGCCCTTTTGAGGAAAGGGGGCATCTGGAGGTGTAGGAATAGTATACAGTGAGCCCTGAACAACATGGGTTTGATGTGGGCAGGTCCACTTATATACACATTTTTTTCAATAAATACTGTATATGTATTTTCTCTTCTTCATGATTTTCTTAACATCTTTTCTCTAGGTTACTTTATTGTAATGTTAAAGAAAAGGGGGCCGTATACTAATGACAAGCTCAGCTAAGGGTGGGAGGGGCACGTGGTGGGCCTTACAAAGGAGGTGACCAAAAGTCACCACAGGTGATGGTTTGAACATAAAAATTCCTAACTATACAGGTGGTGGTGGGTAGTCACATTCTAGGCCCGTATTTTTCTTGATAAACTTTAATCTTCACCTTAAGTGAACTCTGTCTACTGCTTTTGTGCATAGGATAACATACCTTTGAAATGACAGACTAATATTCTTTTCCAGAACTCTTGAAGGCACAACTTCTGGCACCAGAGTGCAAGACCACAAAGCTCTGCTTTGTACCTTGTTGCCCACATTCCATCTCTATGTGCTGTAAATATTAAATCTTAACTATCCTGTACCCACCAGTGTGAAAGAAGTATGTGTCTCTTCATTTTGCTTTTTATCCAGTCCTAGAGGTTTCCTTGCTTTGCTTTCTCCCAGCTCTTTAATCTACCACCATTGGATTCATGGAACCCTCCTTACATCTCCTCCTTCAATTCTAGTGCACAAAATAAGCTATAAAACTGCCATTCTGTAGAACATTTACTCAAACACTTGAAATTTTGTTTCTGGGCAGGTCCTCAGATTGTGCCCAAAGCACAATTCCCAACAGGATTGCAGATTCTGCCCAAGTATATAAAACCGCAAAATGTTTACCATGATAAAGCCAAGGAAGATGCTGCTGCTGTGGGTAATCATGTGGCCAAATTGCTGCAGTCTATAGGCCAGGGACAAGAGTCCATTTCAGAAAAAGAATTAAAATTACTCTGCAGCAATTCTGCATTTCTTTGAGTGGTAAGGTGTCAATCCTTAGTTGAAGAATATGGCTTGAATACAGTTAACAGGGGTGAAATTATTTCCAGCATGGACAATCCCGATAATGAGATGGTATTATACTTAATGTTACAGGTTATAGATAGATTTCATAAACAACATGGTAGATATCCAGGGGTACATAATTATCAAATTGAAGGAGATATAGGAAAGTTGAAGTCTTGTCTCATCAATTTCCTTCAGGAATGTGGACTATCTGTAATGGTGGATGATGATTATGTCCATGGATTTTGCTGATATGGAGTTACTGAGCCACACACCATTGCGGCATTCAAGAGGTTATCAGAATAATCATCAAATAATTTATAATTTTTCATAATATTTATATTTATAGTGGCATGTCACATACTTCAGCAACTTTTCAGTTACAGACTAGGCACCCTATGTAGTGTGTTACTTGAAACTTTAATTGCCTTCAGGTTGGTTGTGCTGATATATGTAAAATTCTGCTAAAGGAGAACTATTAAACTGTTTGCTTAATAAACATTTTTCTCATTTGTAAAAAGAAACAAAAACTTACTCACTCTGTTCTTCCTTTGTACATAGCTGGAGAAGACTGACTTTCTTATATCAGCCCGGTCTGGTTCTGTCTTGTACATCAGCAGGCTGGACATTCTTTCCTCCACAGTAAGAATATGGTACATAACACATACAACATGTGTCAATTAACTGTTTATGTTATCAGCAAGACTTCCACTCAACATCAATCAAATAGCAGTTAAATTTTGAGGGAGTCAAAGTTATATGTGGATTTTTGACTGTGCAGGAGGTAAGTGTCCCTAACCTCTGTGTTGTTTCAAGGTCAACTGTAGAAAGAAGTAGAAGCCATTTACCTGGCTTCTCAGAAACCTTTCTTGAAACATGGTCTTCCATAGATTAAGCCAAAATGAGAAAGAGAAGATTTCACCAAGAGTTAGTATGTTGAAATAGCTAAATAATACCACCAGAATCCCCCCAATTCCTTCATCTTCCCATCATTATGGCAATCCATATAACACAAAGGATTAAGAGAAACAATTTCTCATCCTCACTTTTCCAAAGGACTCCACTTGTCTTTCTAAGTTTTACTTCACTACGAAAAATGTGAGCCCTGGGCTTTGAAGAATAAAGTTTTGAAGTCTTATATGAGGTTGATGCCTGTGCAAACATGAGGGATAAAAGTATAACAGCAGTATTTTAAAGGAATTGTTAGAAAAACAGAATTTGAAAAATTTTCACATAAACTATAGTTCCAATAGTAGTAATCATTCTGTCCCTGGAAACATCATGGGAAATTTGGAAAGGGCAGTTAATCAATATTAATTCTGAACATTTTTTAATACTTTTAAAAATGTACTTGGAAAATGAGGGGAAAACACAAAAAGTAAAAATCTGTAATAATCCCAAGATATAAATTTGTAGTCCTATGAAGTAGACACTCCTTCCAGATCACTATAACAGGGAGAAATCACAGTTAAGAAGCTTGGTGTATATCCTCAAATCATTCTTGAACACGCAGAGGTATATTTATATTTACAATATATTTGCACTTCCCCATCCTCCATCATGATGGTCTATTTCTTTACTCACTCAAACAAAGGAGGTCCTGTGACTTCTTTTACCAGTAAATTATAAGTGAAGTGATGGTACTACAGTTACAGGCCCAACCCTTAATTAGATTGGTAGCTTCTACTTTCTCTCTTTGGGACACACTTCGGAATGCTCCTTCTTTGAACACAGTTTCTATACTGTGAGAAGCAAATGCCATGTGAACTTATGTGTAGGTACTCTATTCAACAGCTCTAGCTGAATTTTCCTCCATCAGCATAAAATGCCATCCATGTGAATGATCCCCCTGGGACATCCATCCCAGTGATGCCTTGAATTACTATAGTCATAACTCCTATTGGAATGCAGTTGCTTGAGAAAACCCAAGAGAGGATGGCTCAGTTGAGTCTGGTCAACCCACAGAACCAGAAAAGTTACTAATGATTTTTTATATTAAGCCACTAAATTTAGAAATGGATCATTACACAGCAATAGATAAATGAAGCAGCTTTTTTTTTTTTACATTTTCACATTTCTACTATTAGGATTATAAGGAATGTGATAAGAAGGCATCATTTCACAGTGTAATGTGCAATAATAAATTTCATACTAATAGCATCATTAGTAAATTAATAGCATTATTGATAAGGTATCTGATAACCAGTAGTATCTTAGAGTCAGTGAAGTATAGTTCTTGAAGATGCTATAAATGAAAGCTCTAAAACAGTTGTGATGCTTGAGATGTGTTGTAGTGTTTGAAGATTTGGGGAATAGATTATGCAAACCCTACATATTTAGAGTTTCAGGACTGAACATGGGCAGAGGAAAAGAAAAGGGTAAAGAATTGGGTGGCCAGGAGTATTAAAATAAACCATCTATACCAAAATATTAGGCTAAACTTTTAAGAAGTACAAAGGTACAGGAAATGTTAAGCATACTAAATTGGAGTTAGAAATGTTATATTCCAAGAAAATAGCTATTTTAAAGTACAGTCCTCTAAACTCTAAGAACTTGAGCAAATCATTTTATCTTTTCAAATGTTAGTTGCTTTATCAAAAACAATGAAAAAGTGAATATTCCTCCACAAAGTTATTATGAAAATCTTATGGAAAAATACTTAAAAAAGCAATTTTAAAGTGTAAATTCATTAGAAAGTCAAAGGATTTTTATTAACACTGTTAAAATGAACAGCCATGGCTTAGAATAAATTATATCCCATACTCTAGGCCAGAATTCAATCCAGAACTCAATCTTTTTCTTGCTCTAAAGCATTTAACCTATGAGCTCTACTATTATATTTGGATAATGGCAGATGCAAAATTTCCTGGAAAAATGCAAGCATATCAAACAGTGTAACTTATAAAAAATAAAATGCATCATGATCAAGTAAAGTTTATCTGAGGAATATAAGGTTTAATCAAATTTGTCCTTTGACATTGTTTCTTTTCTTTTCTTTTTGTTAGTTTTTTAAATGTATTTCTCTTCAACCTGGTAAACTTCTGAATGGTAAAATAAATCAAAACCAGTTCCATAGCCCTATATTTTCTCAGATAGGCCTATGATGTGAGACTTGGGGGAACATGTGGAAGGAGAGTGAGGGAGAGTATGTCTTGTTGACTGTGCAGTTCAGGTCAGCAGAAGCTGGTGGTGATTGTGGTCCTAACCTGTTTTAGATCCCTCATCCTCATGTCTCAGAGCACAAATAAAGAAGCACAACATGAATATTCATGTATCAGTTCCTTGTTTTTTTATGGTTGAATAATATTCCAGTGTAGGAATATGCCAGATTTTGTTTACCCATGCATCCATTGTTAGATAATTGAGTTGCTTCCACTTTGGTGTATTATAAATAATGCTATTATAAATGTTCATGCATATGTTTCTGTGTAAACACATACAAGGGGGGAACCCCCCCAAAAGGAATTTATTTATTAAAAAGTATGTATTCCTACATGTTTTAAACTCCAGTCACCTTCAAAGTACTCTCCATTTGATGCAATATGCCTATCAAGGCTTTTTTCCACTGCTCAAAACAGTTCTTGTACTTATCAGTTTTGATGCTACTTTGTGCTTACCACTATTATAGCTCCTTCAGCTTGTATTGAATTTGGATTTATCTGTTACTAGGCTGTCTTCACATTAAATTGTTATCCCTTTGAAAGGTAAAGTAATATCATCATGTAAATGGTTATTTCCCTAGGGCCAACACAGTCTGGAACATAATACATAAAAAATAAATATGTTATGTGGAGGAATACTACAAATTACTTCCCCCCACTGGAGAGTTACAAAGTTTTAATAAGGAAGCATACAAAATATTTAATTTAAAAATGCCAACTCTATTAAACAACAACTGGGAATTTTCATTTAAAGCGGCATTTGATTAGCAGCTCCAGACAGGTCCTCTCAAACTTATTACTAAAGTACTTACTTGTAAGGACACAGATAAAGATAAAATTTACACCATTATTTAAAGGGACACTGACAATTTAAGAGCTAAGAATTTCCACTAATTTTAATACTGATAGAGCTGGCTAAAATAAACCAGTGTAAAAACAAACAAATGTCAGTAAGTGTCCTGTTCACCTCTTGAAGTAGAAGAGGCTCATCTATATGAAAGAAGTGAAAGAGGTAATTTATCTCTCTTATTGATTTAGAATTCTCCAACTGACAGATCCAGGTTTTTGTCAAACAGGAAAATGGACAGCCACCTTCCCACAAGCAGCCTTCTCTACATGGAGGCTATGTTTGAAATGCAAGATTCTATTCCATACCCCACATGCCCAGATATTAAAAGTATCCATAAAGATATAGCAATTTCAAAGACACTTTAGTGAAATGTTGGCATTTATTTGCATCTGTTAGCCAAATATTACTGGATCACTTTGTGGATGGTCTTGGAGACATGATATTCCTTCAAAACAAACTAAATATTGATGTCAAAATTTTGAAAAAGAATTATGTAGCATTATTTAACTATTTTAAGAATCTCATGCTCTACCGACTGAGCTAGCCAGGCATGCCATTAACTATTTTAAAGAGACAGCAAGGTGTAAATTACATTGCAAAACTTCATAATAATCTTCATTAAAATTTTTTGAAAGAACTTTTAGTAAATGCTTATAATATATTTTCCTTTTCGCTACAAACTTTTACAAAATTCTAATTTTCCTATGAAGACAAAAAGAATTGTAATTGTGCAGAATGGTGTTTGTCCACTTGTTGCCCTGATACATGACCCTGTGATTTGTGTTGAAGGAAACAGGTTTTTATTAACAGGGTTCCAACTTGGAGGGGGGAAGGTGCTGTGCGCACTCCTGCTTTGAGCCCTTCTCTCCCATGAGATCCAGAACTTTTCTTGCTCCCCAAAAGATTACAAGCCAACACCATGCCCAGAAGTTCCCCGTTTCCTTATCAGTCCTTAAGCTGGTGATGCAAACAGATCTCCATCTTCTCCTGAATTGCTGGGGGGTTTCAGAGTCACCATCTTCTTGCAGCAGCTCTCTCTCTCACAATCTGGCATGTACTGCTCTCAGTCTCCACGTAGCAGTCCAGGACCCATGTGCCATGCTGCACTGGACCACAGTGTCCCAGAGGCTGGAGCCCAGTGACGCACCTGTCCCAGTGTGGGACCCTGCCTCCAGGAGCAGCTTTCTAACTATGCCGAGCCTAAGCCCTGGATGGGCCCGGCATCTGCCGGGTCCTGCAAGTGCCAGTCCATGCGGGGAGCAAGGCCAGAGCCTAGAGCCTGCACCTGGCCCCAAAAGCCAGGGAGGGAGAGAGAGAGAAAGAGCTTGTGCCAAGCTTCAGATGCCCTGTACCAAGCAAGAAAGCGAGCTTCTCCCAGCCTTTGCTTTTCAAAAGGGCCGTCCGAAAATCCCATACGCGCAGGAAGCCAGGGGGAGTGTCCAGCTTTCCAACGAATGACCATGTTTGTCTTTGCCCCTATTATCAGGCATGCGCAGAAGTCACTAGTCACCCTGGGTAGGGTGTGCAGCCCCCAGAGCTCACGCAAGCACTGCACACGTTTCCTTCCCCTCTTCTCATCCCCTACCCCTACCACGTCAGGAGTGGCTGGACCACGTTTTCTTCGTTTACTGTTTGCCCTGGGCAGCAGCCTTCTTCCACAGCCCCTCCCCTGAGAAGGCAAGGCCGCTTTAGTCTGCTGCCTCAGCAGCTTTCCCTGCTCCCCTGGCTTTTTGCTGGATTTGGGGGTGGGGTTTCCCTGGACCTGAGGTCTCCTCAGCTCTCCAGTTCTGACCTACCCCATTACAGAATCTTCTAAGAATCCATAAAAATCATCTGTAAAGAAAGAAATAAAAATAAGGATGGTCTTACACGTCATATAACCAAATGCCTGAAGTCAATGGATATTCATCTTTATGTTTTGATAGAGAAAGCTTCCTACACTAGGAGTTTCTAGAAAACAACGTATTGTTTATAACAGTTATGGTTCATTCACAGTTGTTACCCATTTGCATTCATCATTTCATATTAGAGATTTCTTCATGCATTTTGTTATCTTGGCTTGCATTTCAACTTAAAGTACTAAAAAGCTTATTGAGCACGTTGGGGGCAGGTACGGATTGTAGGCTTATTGTTAGAGAGGTCCCTGAAAAAGCTGTTCTATTTGGAAACCCCAGATTGTTTTCTAGGGCTGGTCAGATTTCTCACAGAAAATGTCCTACCTCTTCCCTAAAAGAGAAAAGAAAAACAAACAGCTGTTAGAAATCTAGAAGCTAAATTGGAATTGAGGGTTGATGTTTGGGGACCACCTTAGAATAGGTAGTTGGGCTTCTCCCCAGTTCTTCTGTTTTCCATGCAGTACTCCCACCTGCAACTGTGCATTTCCTCCCTTAGAGAAGTTGTGGAGACGCTTCTCAGAGAGTAAGCAACCTGCACTTCTGCTGGCGTGGTGGTGGAGCACAGAGCAGACGATCAGGACTGGGTTTCCAGATGTTGCAATTAAACTGCATCTTCAGAGGATTTCAATCGTACCGTTTTCAGTTTTGCCTGCACACCCACTCCCAAAGTTACAATGTGCTGTACATTCCAGAGCCTTCCAGAATTTCTACAGTACACATGAATAGCTTTATTGATTTCCTTTCTTCCAGTTTAGGATTCAGCTTGGCGAGGACGGCTACCCTTACCATTCATGCTTTGCATTCCATCTTCCCAGATAAGTTACTATCACTTCTTTTACTCATATTCTTGTGCATTTATTCATTTAAGATTCCCCTTTATCATTTATTTGTGTTTAATTTTATCAGAAAGTGAAATTAAGTATGCTTTAGCCAAATCTATTAATAAATTTATAATTATAAATTATATTCTAATTACTAAGATGAATACTAGTTGGTCACAGAATATTAGTTTTTAATTAATTTGCTAACTTTGCTAAAATTTTATTGAGATTTTTGCATTATGTCCATAAGGGATATTCCCTTTTGATTTTCCTTTTTCATATTGTCTTGGTGTGGTTTTGAAATAAAGTGAACTGGATGATTTTTATAATCTGTAAGGGATTAATATAAGGGACATGTGTTCCTGGATGTTTTGACAAGACATCATTGTAAAACCACCTGGGAATGTTGCTTTTTTCCAAAGATAAGGGTATTTTGCTATGAGTTAATTACTTTAATTGTTTTAGTTTATTCAGATCTTCTATTTCTTATAGTTTTATTGATTGTATTTTACCTGAAAAGGGAAAGCATCTAAGCTTTTAAACTTTTAATCAAAAATTTTCAGTAGAATTCTCCTATGATTTTGTTTAATGCCCTCTGCTTCTGTGGTTATGTTGCTTTTATAATTTCATAAAATTAGCTTGTGCTTTCTCTGGAGTTTCTTATCAGCAATTTTAGAAATTTATTTTATTAGTTCTACAAAAAAGATCCTCTTTATTGTTTTATTGACTTTAAAATCAGTATTTTGTCTTATTTCTTTTGTTTTATAATCTTTGGCTTCCTCTTTTGTTCCCTAACTTCTTGAATTGAATATTTACCATATTTTTCAGACTGTAAGATGCACCCCCCCGGCCCCACCCTGCCAAATTTGGGTAGAATAATGGTTGTTAATGCTGCTGTTGAGTTCTGTTTACATTTACATTGGTGAAATATTATGTTATTTATGCTATTAAATATTTACCACATTTTTTGCTTCAAAATTCTTTTCCTATTTTCCTCCTTTAAAACCTAGGTGTGTCTTATGGTCCAAAAAATATGGTAAATCACTAATCTTTAGTAATGGCCTCTATTATAATATGTGCATTTTGAACTATGAATTTTCTTCTAAGAAACATTTTTTTCTGCATCCTCTAGGCCTTGTTACATAAAGCTTGTATGCTCATTTCTAAAATATTGTAATGCCTGTTTATCTTTCTTTCAAGATTTGATATTTATAAATATATGGTATATGGTTGGGCTTTTTGAAACTAATTACTGCTTTTATTTCAATGTGGCTAGAAAAGACATCTGTCTAATTTTGTTTACTCAGTGTTTATTGAGATTTAATTTTTGACCTAGTTGATGGTCAATTATTGAAATTTCATATTTTACTAAAAAGATGAACTTCATTGTAACAGTTTCTAAAGGATCCCTGTTACTAATTTTGAACATTTCAACATCAGTGTTCAATTTTGTCAGTGTCTTTTTTGCTTTTTTAATAAATTTTGGGGAGTATAAAAGTACAGAAAATTTGTATGGTGCTGGTACAAAATTATAAAATATTTATAATTAAACAATAAAACACTATAATTAAAAATTATATTATTTAAATAAGATGCTTCTAAGTGAAATAAATAGCCTTAAATTATATGGTAGGGAATTATTTCTTTATTGTCAACAATAGCATATTTATCCAAAAATAAATATTTTTGGCTTTAAAGTCTATTTTATCTGATAATAATAGAGCTATAATAGATTTATTTTGGATAATAATTTCCTGTATTTTTTTTCTTCTGTCTCTTTACTTCAACCTTTTGGTACCCTTATACTTGAGATCTTGGTCAGGACAATGACTAGGTATATATAAAACTCAGAAAAAAATTAATTTTCTGGTAAAGTGGTTCTTTATTATAGGAGACTGTTTTGCATGGCATGGGCCCAGCTCCTACTCAGAAAGGACAGTGGGGAGCAAGGTCCAGCACACAGGACCCACGCCCACGAATAGGTTCTCCCATGGGGAATCAGGCCAGCATTGTACCTAGGCTGCTATGAAGCTTGGTTTTTGTTAAAACTCCCTCACCCTGAATTGAGGCAGCAAATGTTTACTGCATATCTTTAAAGTAACTTCCTAAAATCTATGCTAAACCTTCCAAGAATGAATGTAACCAGTTCAACCACTTTTCCCTTTGCATTTGCAAATATCCTACTTCTGTGATATAATTAGCAACATCCTCTCCTTTGTTTTCTATAAAAGGTAACCACCTAACGAGAACCTATGCATAATAAATAAGGACCATCCTCAATGTAATGTGCCCAGAAAAGCAATAAAAGCTTGTCAAGGCAAGGGTCCGGGCACTCTCCTCTTGAGAGAGTGGTCGTGCTGTCCATTTTTCTACACAGGACTCGGTAGTCTGTGTGAATTTGTCTCGTATCTCATCCACAACACCTTGGACAATGCAGGCCGGTGTCTGCATCACTTTATGTTTAAGTGATGGCTTTTTATCCTTAATCAAGCTTTTACCTTAAATATTGTTTATTACATAATATCATCCTACTTCATTTTTAAACCACTCCAATTACTCAATATTGTGACTGATTTTACGGTCAGGAAATTTTTAATTTCCCATCTCTTTTTACCCAGTTATATTTGCCCACCATTGTATCTTTCTGTTTTTTTTTTTTTTTCCTCCATAATGACATACATTGTTTAGTCATTCTTATTTTGGAAAGCTGTGACTGGTAAATATTCTCAGCCTTTCCCCCCCAAATGTCTTTATTTAATGTCTTTTGTATATCATAATATGTTTAACTATAAAATTGTATGTTTGGGGGCTATTTTTTCTTAGTACCTTGTATATGTCCTTTTATTGTCTTCTGTACTTTATAACTGCCAATTTTTAAGGGAAAAGGGGAAGTGTTTAGAGCAACAAGTATGAAAGACACATGGACAAAAGCTGGGGGAGTGGAAATGGGAGGGAGCTGGGGAGGGCTGGGGTGGTGGGCTGGGATGGGAGTAGAAGACAGAAAACTGTATAAGAGCAACAATTAAAATAAAATTAAAAATAAATAAATAAATAAAATCTTTAAAAAATGTTTTAGTTTTTTCTATGAGGTTTTTTTTTTAAGATTTTTGTTTTGCTTTGTTTTCTTCTGTTTTAATATAATATTTTTAGAAGTTATTTGTTTATTCTGCTTCCAGCTCAATCCACCTCTTAAATTGAGGAATAACGTTGTACTGTAATTTGTAAAAGTTCCAGGCATTTGTAATTGTTACTCATCTTTGTGACTCCTCTGTGCTGATGGGTGTGTTTGTACCATTCAACCTCTCCTTGAGGAGCAAACTTTTCCTGTTGCCAACTTTGCACAAAGTTTTCCATTTCAAAATCTGCCCTAGATTGGTGTTAAAGCTTCATCTCCTAACATTAAGAACATATCAGAATTATTAACCTCATGTTACTAATGCAACAGATAGATAGATAGATTACCATTCTGGCTTTTTACTTTCTATGCATTTCTAGAGTAAGGTTTCCTCTCCCTGCCTCTCTCTTTCACTCTTTCCCATTCTCCCTCCCTTCCTCTTTTTCTTTACTTTTGACTTCTACCAATTATGTATTTATAAATATTTTTCAGAATTTAAGTTTATTTTAAAGGATGCTGAGTGTCTGCATTAGTTTTCTACTTCATGTTTCTATAAATATATATTATATTTCTACTCTGGAAAGAAAAGGGAAAATAATCACATGTGTCCCTAGGAGCCTTGTAACAAAAAGCTTATATCTGACAAATTTTCTTATTTCTTCTTAATTTAGTCCCTAAAAGAAAATAATGTGAGTTTCATTACAAAAATAAGTCTGCTAACCCAGCTCTTGGCTGGAAAGATTCTAAGCCACTAACTAGAGGCACAGAAGGCAGCCTGACTCTGCAGTAGGGTCTGGGCTGTCAAATCAAAGCACAGCTCCCCCTTCTTCTGTCATTCTGATGCACACTTGATGTCCTCCGCTCACCCTTTGCACAGTATGGCTTTTTTTTGGCTTTGCATTTAGTCATTATAACTCAAGGAAGTGAAACTGAATCATACAGTTAGCATCTGAAAGCTGTCAGTGTTCTGTACGTTCCTAGTTTGTAATAAACTATCTTTTCTTGACAGGGTGAAAGAAGAGAAGCAGGTTGGGGAGAGACGATTGAATTGACTTCATGTGGAACATGGCGTAGGTGAAAGTTCCTGCTTCTGCGGAAAACTAGCAGATTTTTCTACAGGTTTTCTTTCCCCAGGACTGCCTTATAAAATGTATTGGTGTGGGGCAATTGCCTCATCCCCAGCTTCTTTTATGCTAACACAAGGCCAAAAATTTCAGACAGTATCAGAGTTGCTTTCCTACGGCACAAAGGATATATTTTCTCTATGCTTTAATGCTTCTGATAATATGATATAAAAATGCCCTTGTGTACAGTAGCAATTTTCATCTGGTGATATCAAAGAGCTTTACAGATATCAGACCCTTTAGAAGTTAAGTCATAACAAAGAATGAGGAATTCTATGTCAGAGGATTTAGTTACAGCTACGGAATACTTGTAGGATCAAGGAAAAGTTTCTTAATCCTTTAGACTGTCTGATTCCTTAAAATGTAATATAGAAATAATACGATGTACAATCTTAGTAGCATAAAGACACATTTATTTCTAAGCTCAACTATGAATAAATTGAGATGATATGAGCCAAAAGGGAAGTTGATAACCCAAATTTTATGTAAATCATATTTATTGTCTAATATTTTAAAAAATTACTTAATATAAGGAACAAATTAAAAATATATGAATTCCACATTTTAAAATTTTACCTCTTCTGTTTAAGTCAAATAATGTCATGGCCTTCACCAAAGAGTTTTAAAAAATATTGGGATCACCAAAGAGGCCATTTAATTTTTTTCCATAAAGTAAAAGACACATTTTTTTCATTTTTACCAATAACTTTATTGATTTGGATATTTTGAGTATGTTGGCTTACTCCTGTGTGGTATAACAATTGTTCTCAATGTCTCAATTTGATCACTACCAATTTCAACGGGTCTAGCCAATTGTGGAGCATTGTCCAGTGAGAAATCTCTAGCACAAAACTTTGGAAACCACTTTTGACACATTCGATCAATCACAGCACCTTCTCCATACACTGCACAAATTTTTTTTGTGTGTTTCAGTTGCATTTTTACCTTTCTTGAAATAATAAAGCATAATATACTGAAAATGTTGCATATTTTCTTCCATCTTCAATATTAAAATGGCTACACAGAAATTCACCAATTTTGATGTGTTTTTTTTTTAATACACACTGAAGTGATAGCAGTAACAATACAGTCTAACAAAATTGTTTCAAATGAAGTTAAAGACAACTAAGTGCTGCTTAGAGTCATCATAGGGAAAAAGAACCAAAAGAAGTTTCTGGCCAACCCAATACAAAGCAATGGGGTATGGAATACTTGAGGGATAGGAGCCCCCTATTTTAAAAACATTATCTAAGTGTATTCTCATGGTGATCCCATAAGCTGATTTTATTATCTTTATTTTACAAAAAGAGAAACTGAGGCTCAAAGTGAAGTCAATGGCTTCTATGAGACAAAACTTTGGTCTTGAAAAAGCCTTTTTTTTTTTTGCTTATTTGTTTGATTTTGCTTTGATCATGATTGACTCTATATAAAGGCTCTATTATTGTTCAGTCATTGGACAAAAAGGAGATGTTTGACCAAAAAATAATGGAGTTCATATTTAAATGGTAGGGGGACAAAGCTATACCAAACGTACTGTTACAGAATTTCCGGGCCAGAAGTCTTGCCAATCCTCTTATAGACTGGGCACCACTGATTGACTTTTCTTCATACATGAAATATTTATAATGGGCTTACAACTATGACCCACTTTAGTAGTATAAAATTATGATAAAACTGTGCACAGTAATAAGAATTTTACATTTTATAATGATAAAACATCTAGAGAATATTGGCCTAGTCCTTGAGGGTGATGAATTGAATTCTAATGGTAAAGGAGTTGGGTTTCAGTAATGAAGAAGCATGCTGTGTCCTTGTAATGGTCTTTCCTAATATCTTTGTCTCTCTTATTTTCACCTAAAATAATCCTATTCATTTGTCTACATAAGCTTTAATATCTATATACCTTGAGGTAATAGCATGCAGCCTTTAACTCACCTAACGTCCCTAAATCGTAACAATTTTTTTTTAATCTGCTGGTACAGAAGTCACATTTTCTTATTTCTTTTGTCCTGTTTCAATCATAACCAATTACTGGAGGTCTAAAATGTATGCTGTCATCTCTGTATTTTGCTGTTCCCTCAACCTATGTTATATTTTCTTTCTTTTCTTCTGTTTACTTATACCATTATTCTTTCACTGTTCAGTTTAGGAATCATTTCTCCTCGGGAAACCTTTCCTGACTACCTAGTTCCCCAGGTTCCTTCACAGATGATCTGGGTTGTATGTCTTCATCATGTTTCATAGTTCCCTCACACAAATCCCAACATGTGGCCCTGGTGTAACCAACAGAGACAGTGTAACTACCCCGGTGTGTTCAATCCCTGGATCCATTGGTTATTAATTGCATGACCCTGGATAAATCATTTAAGTTTTCCGAAACTCATTTTCTTTATCTGCAAGATTAGAATAACCATTCACATAGGTTCATTGTAAAGACGAATGATACTATATGAAAAACACAGAGTAGGTATTTGTACTAGATACCATTCCTCCTAGGCCCATTCTTTGCCTTCTCTACCCTGTTCTGGGGTCCAGGAGGCTGACTGATAAGAACTTCGTTAGCAGACTCTGTGCTGCTTTGGCTTGAGCTGGGCTTTATGCACAGACGTGCACAGACAGAAAGATCAGAGGGCAGAAGGAAATTGAAGTCAGGGTCAGGGTATTTAGTCCCCAAATCCCTCTTTGCCGGTTAGCCAGAGGTCACCTGCAACCTTCTGCAAGGGTTCAGCCCCGGCCAGCTGGCTCACTTAATACAGTGACTTCTCTGCGTTCCAACAATTGTTTCCTCCCCTTACCCTTCATGCCTAGGATACCACATTATCCCTTGTTCATTTTCTTTAACCCTCCTCCCAGAATTGTAAATGGCTTCTTTGTGAAACCAGCTTTAAAAGTCAGCCTGAGTGTGTCAGCTGTTTCCTGCCAGGACCCTGACTGATGATACCACATTCAATATTATTAACAATATGCACTTAACACACTGTCCAGTAGTTGTCTTTTGATTTCTCTGAATCCCTTGCCAGACTGAACTACTTCAGAGCAGGGACCATGACTCATTTGTCACTGTTATTCCTGTTACCACCTATGTTGTGTTGCAAAATAAAAACACTCAATAAGTGATTGTTGATTGATTAAATGAAGGAAGGAAAGAGTATTTGTTATTTTGACTCCTTAAAAGTAGGTATTGCCCTTTATTCTTCGTAGGATAGTGCTTCACGTTGGGTAGTACAAGGTGGAGCAAAAGGTTTACGGTTGTGAGCATACAAAACACAGAGTTTATTCTTCCATTAATATTTATTAATTGTTATATTATTTCCATAAGAACAACTGTAAAGCTGCTTTTTGCCGCACACTGTATAAACAAATGTTTGCAGTAATGACTATAAAAATGTTTATAAGCCCATACTTAGTTCAGTAATCTATGTAACTATTTGGAGAGAAGTGAATTGAGAAGGGAAGCATTCAATAGATTATTTGGTAAACATGTTTTCAATCATTGTCTTGCAGAGAACATTATCCTGGTGCATCCATTTGAAAAGATATCACTTGAAGCATAACCCCTAGGTTACTTTTTTCTCTTCACCATAAATGATGTGTTAATTATGTTAATTTAGTGGAGGTGGGAACAATGTTAGGAATTACACTCTATTCTAGCTGTCACAGGGATCACTGGGTACCTGGGAAAGACAGATGCTCAGAAACAGATACTTGGTTTTAAGTGTCCAATTAGATTATGGGTTGAGATGGGGGCTCATATTTGGAATGAAATACTTTAATCTTTAAGAAACATGATGATTGAGTTTGTGAATGTACTTTGTTATCTAAAGCAATGAAAAAGCAATATTATTTTAACAACCTTTGGAAGTAGACCAGGCAGGTGTTATCTCTTCCATGTTATAACCGTGGAAGGTTAAAATCAGAGAGGTTAGGTGTTTTGCACAAAGTCACACAGAATATGACAGCACCTGAACTAATGTGAAGGAACGTGTGCCCCAGTGTTTTCCACTTTACCAGGATGACTTTCCTTACCCAGAGTTGACCAGTAGTTTACCTGACTTTATTGTATGCCCTTTTTCCAAATCCTTCTTCTTTCTAAGAGTTTTATGTTTATTTTCCATTATGGTAAATTTGTTGTTTTTATACTTTTATGCAATGTTGTTTTAATAACAAGAGATTACTTTTATTGATGAAACCCTCAGGATTGCTCTTGTGGACCCTCACTTTGGTTGAAGTTTCGGTGTCCCGGGGCCACATGCGCTTTCGCAAGCACACCAAACTGCTGAATGGCGTCACCCACATCAGGGACTCCAACCGTTGTGTACGGAGACTGCAGGGAAACTAGTTAACGCATGGGGCTTTGCATGTTCAAAAACAATCTGTGGTTATGTGCAGACAGTGATTTTTCTGACTTGAACATATACACTTAATATTTTATAAATGCTTGCATACATTATAAAAGAGAAAATATCAATTTTAATGTATAAAAATTATTAAAAATGAACACTATTTATATTCAGTAAGTAAATACTAAAAGACACATACTTTCTCCTAGAGGATCTGCACAATTTATTGACAGTAGAAGTTGTTGTTTTGTTTTCTTTGCTAAGGCTGTGCATTTTGGTTCCACACTTGGGTTCATTAGCTAGGTTTGTTCCAATGTCATCAGAGGCTGTGCTCTCTCTCAGCAGCCCCTACAGCTGTGTCTTCTACTAACCCATTTTCTCTACAATGTGTCTTAAATTATGCCCACTGTTCTTGTAATGCTGATTTTGCCCTTTGCTAATGCTATCTAGATAATTTCTAATAAAAATTTAATTACAACTGGGGTATGCATTAAGCAATAGCAAAGTTAGCTCTGCACAGTAGAATAGCACACGATCAGGAAATGGACAGTTGAAGATTAATACCCTCTGCATTCATGACAATTTACAGACAATTCAACTGAAGGAAAGAAAATACAAATCATGCAGGATTGTGGTAAGCATGATTTGCTGAATAGCCAACAGTCTATAAGAACCAATTTTGAGGGGAGATTTAGTGTATGGTTGAGGTAATTTATTGCAAAAGACCACCTTTGAACTGGAACAAAGGATGGCTAAGACCCATCTATACATCTAGAAGCTTATCAAAGATATGGCCAAGTACCCAAAGCTGCCCTTCACAACAGTTATGAGCACAAGAATATGGCACAAGCAAAGTAGGAGGTATAGGTAATATAGAAGCAGGATTAGTACAGTAAAGTGCAGTGAGTAAAATTACATTAACATAGAAGATAACACAAGAGAGTATTTGTGAGATTTGGAATTATACAGATATTACCTCTGCAATTTAATGATAATTTGACCTTAATCATTAACATCAGTTTTCTTAACTATTGAAGAGTTATAATATATACTTTGCAGTCTTGTTTGGAGGATTAAATTTTTTAAAATTGTATATAAAATGCCCAGCCCAATGTAAACTTCCCATGAATAATGTTGCATGGAATCGATTGTTGAATAAATTCTAGATCAATACTAGTCCCCTTTCTTTGCCTACCTGAACTTCTGTCAGAGTGCTGGTAAAATGTGTCCCTTTCTTCTGTCAGTCTCTTTTCATAGGTCTATGCCAAGTTTATAGCTGGGTTCTACACTCCTGACTTAGCACCTGACACCATTTTCAAAATGAGGGCTCATCTCACTCATAAATTTTCCCTCTCTCCTCCAATTCTGCCTTTCCTGTCTCCACAATGCTACTATCTGATGTTAAAAACTCATCAGTAGCCTAAAGTGATATGATTTATTAAATCAGTATAGTAGATTTATGGATACTCATTTTATTATTTATCTTTTTCTATATGTTTAAAATCTTAGAACTTTAAAATACATTTCACACAATAAGGGAAATACAAAACAGTAGATCTATCCATTCATCAATCCATCCATTCTCCAGCTATGAAGATATTCTTAGAGTGCCAGGCACTGTACTAGGACTTAGCATTAAATCATGTTTTTACCCCAAAGAATTTGTCTGAAGGGAGCATCACACAAATGAATGAATTATTACAATGTATTGTGATGATTGCAATGGCAAAAGTGAGCTCAGGTTAAAATGAGAGACTAGAAGTCTGTAGAAAGCAAAGGGTTTCCTGAGGCTGTGACATCTGAGCTGAATCTTTACAATGTGACTAGATTATGCAAGAAAATAAAAGGAGAAAACATTCTTAGCAGGGAAAAGAACATGTGCTAAGATCAGAATCCTAAGCAAGTGTGACATCTCTGTGTAATGGCAGATGTTCAGTGTCTCTGAAAATAAGGTTTTAACTGGAAGAAAAGGGAAGGTGAGAATGCCAGGTAGAGAAGAAAGGGTCAATTTATAATAATGATATCTGTTTTATCTAATAAAGTAGTTATTTCTTAGCTCTTAACACTGAGAAGTTCTAGAAATGGTGAGAATCTGGTAGCAATGAACACCATGAGCACCCAATGTACTTTTTAATAATGGCAGTTAACATTTATTGAGTACTTAACAAGTGTCAGAACTTGTAAAACTCCAAAGAATGTTGTAAGGTTGAGAATACTCAGGCAGCGATACATTAAATTATGGAACAATCATAACTATACACTTAAAATGAAATTACCCAACATATGCTTCTTATCTTCCCCCTTTTTAATTCCCATAGGGCATAAGAACTAATAACTGGCAGACTTTGGATAAAAATTCAGGGTCTGACTTCAGAGCATCAAATCCAGGCACAGTTGAGGCCTCAGAATTATACCAGTTTGCATCCCCCAGGTATCTAGGCTGGATCTTGGGCATGGTAGGTACCCAATATGTATTGAATAAGTGAATGAGTCTATACTTAAGCTGTAAAGAGTTGTAAAAATCATTTACCTTTCAGCTCTACACATGTATATACATAAACACAATCATAATTATCATTACCCAACATATCATAATGTAGCTTGGCTGATGTGTACTAATTAGCTGAATATTAGCCGAAAACAATTTTTACCTTCAAAAGAAACACACCAAATACATTAAACTCTAGAAGTCATCATATGATAATTAAAATGAATACATCAGTTATGTTTAGAGTGATTAATAAATCACTATTATGAAACTGATAAAGGATAAGAATCAAGTGTTTACCCTTCTTTGTGTACAGAATGTATATGAGAGCAACCAAATAGTTGATGAGGAAGTTATTCTTTACAAAAGAATCACAATTAATAAATGCACATAAAGTTACAAAGTTCACTATCCTTGCATTTTTCATGAAATGATGGATATAGGAAACAATTACTAGTAAATAATACAACCATGAGGTGAAACCTTGACATTGCACTATGTAGTAGATAAGACAGTCTGACATCAACCCAAACCACTGATCCATTAAAAAAAAGTGCTAGTGCGGAAACCATGTAATATATTCCTCTGCTGTCTTTGAGCAAGTAGTATACAGCAAGGCCTGTGAAACAATTCTTGACTAAAACAGTAACAAAATTGACCCCGAAGTCAATCCTCTCTCTCTGTCTATGAGATGATAGAAAATAACAGGACAGAGAAACATGTGTGGTAAGTGATACCACAAGGATACCATTAGGCAACCTGAGAAATGTGGAAATTCTACAGGACAAAATTCAGTTTCTTCTAAAAATAAATTACATTTAAAATGAAGAAAAAATATAGAGAGATATTTAAAAACTTAAGGAATAATTCTAAACAAAAGCAATATATGTACTTTTTTGGATCTTGAAAAAAACATGTTTAAGATAATGAAAGTAAATTAAGCACAGACTTAAAAATAAGATGGCATTAACGAATTGTTCTCTCTTTTTGTCTGAGACGTTGTACTGGTATTGTGGTTATATTTTTAAGTCTTTAATTGTTAGCTATGTATACTGAGATATTACGGAGAAAATATAAAGTTCATTAAAAAAACACTAAAAATTGTTTCTTTTTATTTTTATGGGACAGAAGAAACAATGCCTATAGAAAGATAATAGTTGTTCAATCCTGATGATGGGTACATGCTAATTCATGAAATTACTTTTTTTCTGGTTTGAGTGTATTTATCTATTTCCATTGTAAACTGTACTTTTAAAATGGTAGTTATTCAAGCTGAGCTGAGTATGTCACATTCAGTAAACTGTAGCTACTATTAAAATTGAGATGAGGGCTAAAAGCAAAACTAGAGAAGAATGTTTAAACTGTCCTCAAATAAGTGAGCAGACAAATGCTCAGAGTGAGGGAATGAGCAAGGCTGATTAGATCGAAACCAAGTGAATGTGAATCATCAGTGCAGACATCAGAAAGCAGAGCACAATTGCTTATGGCTAGACTGTAGTTTAAACTGTCAAATTCAACAAGCCTAAAAATGAACCTATATTCATTTCCCACAAATATTTTATCCTTGATTGTCCCTCATTTTAGTTAATGGCACATGTCAGAAATCTAGATGTCAACTCCAAATCTCTCTCCCTGTCACCTTTCCCTCCCTTTGAATTTATTACTTCTACCTCAGGGATCATCATTCTGGGTCACACACATAATTTCTTGCCTGGATTATTCCAGTAATCTCTAACGATTATTTTTACATTTACTCTTGCTCTCACCCCCACATCCGTTGTCACCTCAGCAGCTTGAGTGGAATTTTTTAATTCTCTCGTGATTATTTCAAAACTGCTGTAAACCCTTCAAGGACTATGATCTCACCCACATACATACCTCCATACTTGTATCATATCTTCACAGTTTTGCAGGTTATCACCACCTGAAATGTCCCTGGGTTCTCTGAACATGCCATGCCCCCTTCACTTTGCATATGAAACTCCATTTGTCTCGAATGCTCTCACAGCCACTGTTCTCTTCGCTAAACAGGCTTCTACTAATGTTTCAGAGGACACTTGCCATGTAACTAACCCCACAAAACCTTTCTAGACTAGATAGGTCCTTCTGCCATCTTCCCTAGTAGCTCTGTCTTTTATAGCAGCTTATAAAGACATTTAACCAGGAAAAAATTGCTTAATATATATATATAGTTATAACTATTATTTAAAATTACTAAAATGAAAATACTATTTTAATAGGTATTAACATGCTTCATGAGGGTAGAAAGCTCTCGCTGTGCTGACCATGATGTCCATGTCTCTCAGTATATGCCTGAAAACTGATGCTCAATAAATCTTTGCAGAATATTTACTGAGCCTCTAGTACTGGCTAACAAAGCGTTTCATGAACTGAGGTGCTGAATCATACAATAATCTTCCAGGAAAAGATAGAATACTCCAATTCTATAAACTAAAGACACCTAGAGTTCACCTTGGGTTCACAGAGGAACAAATTTAAATGAGGTTTGATACTTAAGAAGTTTGTATTGACAATAAGACTGATATACATATGGGCCAGAGGAGTTAGTATCCTATATTTGAGAATAATAATGAGGTCTGTTAATTTAAAGAAATCAACGCTGTGATGGGGGACAAATGAGAGGGCAAACAGCATTGTAGCCATTCCCCTGAGCACGCTCTGAAGAATAAGAAAAGCAGACTTGGGAGAGTAGACACAGAGGCCCGGTGGCATGACGGAAACTTCCTAAGTTATTCACTGAGACAGAGGGGCAAGTGGAAAACAAAATTCTTAATTAAATTGAACATGAGAAGCTGAATTCTGTCTGCAAGTAGATGGAACAGAATTACAAAAGGCCCCATGCGGTTAAAAGTAATACAGAATCAAGACTCCCCAGGGACTAGAAACCCTGTTTTAATCTTTTTGTGGCTCTGAAAGGAGGAAGAAAAAAGATTAAGCTTCCTTGTGGAGATCATGTGATGATTTCCTGATCCCAGCCAGAGGCAGCATTTCCATGGAAACTTCTCTTCTCTTCCTCGTCACCCACACACTGCTCTTTCCACCTCAAAAAGCTGCCTTGAGACTCCAGAGAGTAATATGAAGGAGGCTAGATGTTTTTTCATGAGGTAAACTTCAGCAGAGAGGGACGAGGGCAGATAGGAGTGACCAGGATAGTGATGACCTTCCCCAGAACCCCACAGCCAAGGGCCCAGGCACTGCCGCTTTCCTCAGAGCTTTCACTTTCCACACTTGCTCTTTCCATTCCTGGGACCACCCAGGTATAGGTATAGAGCAGGATAAGGAAGTCTAGGAGCGGCAACTTTGCTTTGACTACTCTCATCCTCTAGTTCTTTAACTCACCTTAGTTCAAACTCTTTCGTTTTTAAGCCCCTCCATGGATTGGTCCCAGGTTTAATTTCCTATCAAGTGGGGAGTCTATCTGAATCCAATGCTCTGCCAATGAAATGCAGCTCCCTCCCCTGGAGTTTCTCCTGCCTGAAGTAGTGACTCCTTTCTCATTTGTCTCTCTAACTTGTCCACACCATATAAGGTTTTATTCAAGGTACTCCCTAAATAAAAATTGAATGCTATTATAAAAAACTGCAATTCTTTCAAGGATCCTCAGTTCATGAAATGTCCCTCCATTAAAAATATCGTATATTTATTATTTATACTACTCATTTGAAAATTAGTGTGAGTGGTAAAATTATGTTTTTATTCATGCGTTTTAATTTATCCAGGTCACTATACACACAGAGAAAGAATTCCTGGGAGAATTTATATGATCAATAAATATTTGTTGAATAAATAAAAAAATCCTGAGTCAGTCACTCACTAAATTGAAAACTTGGCAACAGCTATAGCATGGAAAAGAAGAAGAGTTTCCTTTGGGACATTAACTAGTAAAAGTCCCCCAAATAAGGCAGATCACCTACGTATCAAAGTGACCTACCCTTAAGTAGAGTCAGAAAATGAGCGCTTAGAGAGCTGGCAAGCAGCCAAATGCATCAAGATAATCAGGGAAGAGTAGCAGAATGATCTTTTTCTCCTGATATTTTATGAAAAATAAATAAGCTGTAATACATTCAGATATAAGAAATAATCTTTGGGCCCTGAAAAGGGCCCTTTTTTTGCGAAGCTTATTTCTGAAAATGCTATGGCCTATTTATGGTCTCTGAGGAGCACCTACCTTATACTCACAATGTCTAACACTTCTGGAGCTTTCTTAGTAAGAGAACCTCTATTACTAACACTACTTCTTATTTTCACATTCAAATCATCATTAATTCCATAGTCAATTAACTGGGTTTTACATAGATCAGGCATTATTATTAATAATATTATTTATTATTAATCTAACCATAAGAAACTATTAATGGTGAATAGTGTTTCTCAGGCCTATCCCACTTGCAGGGTACATGCCAACTCCAAAAAAAGTTAGTCATGTGGTTTTCAGAAGATGAAAGCTTAAGATAAAGACTGAGAGTGTTTCGTGCTGGAGGTGGGAGTGGTGTTACCCAGGACTTAGCCAGGACATGTGATAGTCACTGCATGGGTAGCTGGACGAGAAGTGTGTGGCTCGATTACCCAGCTCAAACAGACCTTGTGAGAACTAGAGGAAGAATGCTCCTGGCTGTGCTGTACTGTCTGCTGTGGAGTTTCCAGGCCTCCGATGGCCATTTCCCTCGAGCCTGTGTGTCCTCCAAGGACTTGACGGAGAAGGAGTGCTGCCCACCATGGAGGGGTGATGGGAGTCCCTGTGGCCAGCTTTCAGGCAGGGGTTCCTGTCAGGACATTGTTCTGTCCAATGCACCCCTTGGGCCTCAATTCCCCTTCACAGGGGTGGACGACCGGGAGTCCTGGCCCTCTGTCTTTTATAACAGGACCTGCCAATGCTCTAGCAACTTCATGGGATTCGATTGTGGAAATTGCAAGTTTGGCTTTAGGGGACCAAACTGCACAGAAAGGCGACTTTTGGTGAGAAGAAACATCTTTGATTTGAGTGTTCCAGAGAAGAACAAATTTCTTGCTTACCTCACTTTAGCAAAGCGTACTACTAGCCCAGACTACGTCATCCCCACAGGCACCTATGGCCAAATGAATAATGGGTCAACACCCATGTTTAGTGACATCAACATTTATGACCTCTTTGTCTGGATGCACTATTATGTGTCAAGGGACACACTGCTTGGGGGGTCTGAAATCTGGAGAGACATTGATTTTGCTCATGAAGCACCAGGTTTCCTGCCTTGGCACAGACTCTTCTTGTTGCTGTGGGAACGAGAAATCCAGGAGCTTACAGGGGATGAGAACTTCACCATTCCTTACTGGGATTGGAGAAATGCTGAAAACTGTGACATTTGCACTGATGAATATATGGGAGGGCGCAACCCAACAAACCCCAACCTACTCAGCCCAGCATCCTTCTTCTCCTCTTGGCAGGTAAGGTGTGCTGAACATACAATATCAGGGCATAAAGGAAATTTAGTAATCCCTTCTTTAGGCAGGCCTGAGTAAACCTCCCTCCTTTTCTGCCAGGAGTAGATAAGGACCCCTATTCAAAACTCTCAACATACCTTGTGTTTTTCCTGTAATAGAGCACACTTGACAATTGTAGTTCCATAGATATTTCTGTGCTTATTTGTCTGATATCTTCAACTCAGTTCCCAAACTCTAATAAACAGAATATTTGGTTCATCACTGTATCCTCCAGCATTTAGGATGGTGACCTGCAAATGGTAAGGGTTTATTATTTATTGAAAGAATGAATGAATAAATATTTAGATGATTAAATAAATAAATGATCTATGTCAGTGTTTCTGAAATGTTCATCACAATGAAATTCATACAGAGCACATATTCAAAGTAAAAATCCCTGGCCTAATGCCAGACCCATTGAACAGAATCTTTAGTGGATGGTCCTGGGGAAGCATTATTTACTAAATGTCTTTGGTGATTATTGCCATCAGGACAATTTGGGGAATAGTCTTTAGGTTAAATCTTTTTATTTTAAATCATGAGAACCCTGAGGCCCAAATGGGTAAATAGTTAAAATAGCTAACATTTATTGAGCATTTAGCATGTTTGAAACCCTGTTGCAAGTGTTTTTGTGCATTAACTAATTTAATAGTTTTATTAACTAGTCCCATTTTAGAGATTAAATAACTGAGATATAAAGATAGTAGGTAACTTGTACAAGATCACTGAGCTAGTTAGTAGCAGAAACAAGATTTGTTATCTGATAGATTGGCTTCATGATCACCCAAAACTATTTCCAAGCACATGTCTGCTGGATGTCTTCAGCCAAGAGATATGGCCATTCTGTCTCACTTTTTTCCTTAAGCTGCCTGAGAAATTAGCTCTTTCCCCCCTAAAACATGCATACTTTAGAGTTACAAGATAAAGAATTGCTGTTCTAAAATTTAATTTATATTTCTCCTATTCTAAATTTTTCATTCTGGATTAGGAGCAAAAGGTAACCAAAGAAATATGTTTTTAATTATTTATCATTTTAAACCATAAGCTAAAGGAATGTTTTTCTGTTTGTATTCCAAACATTTGTATTATAGCAGTGCTTTATGGAACCAAGCCCACTATTTACATAAGATGGGAAGGATCTTGTATTTGTGCTTGTCATTCTGAAGTTTTGAAATGTGGATGGCTTCCCATCTGTCCCCTTTTCCTCCCCCACCCCCAACCCAACAAACTAAGTTCTCACACCTTCCAAATGGAGCCCACTGAAGCTCATTGAAAAATGGTTGCTATATAATGCCTGGTGTCACTAATGTCAGCTATTTACCAAGATTAATGAATGCATTTGTGCAGGAAAGGCTATTTAAAAGGTGCTTGGAAAAAATCTATTTCAATAAGACTTCAGAACCTCCTGCCTTAATCTATAAGTGCACAACTCTCATCTAATGCTCACAACCTCTGCTTCTGCTTAAAATACTGCTAAGCTTGGATGTGGGATTTTGAGAAATTTCACTCAAGGAAATTATAATGCTTTCCTTAACTGTACAGCTTCACTAGACCCAGGATTATCTAAATTACCAAAAAAGTTATAACATCCACATTGAAGCCTAATAAATAGATACCGATCGATATTTAATTACATGACATGTATGATACTTGGTAACACCTGAATTATATTTATAATTATTTTTAATCATTTATTAACTTTTAGCGGAAATTTTTTCCTTTTGTTCCTTTATGATTGTGGCCAATTTCATTTCTATATAAAACTTATTGAATCTAATAGGTAAGTACTAAGACTAAATTGTTATAACACTTGTTTCAATGTAGTTCTATATTTAAACTGCTATGTAGTAATTGGTGTTAAAAAGGAAATTAGGAAGCACGGTGGACAAAGACCATTGACAAAAACCACGTAAACAAGGAAGGTGAGATGAATGAACCTACTGTATGTGGTGTCACTGCATGAAGTGACAGTGAAAACCAGCCTTTAGTTGGCTGTTTCCATTCCTTCATACAACCCCTCTTGTTACAGTCTTTTAAAAATTAAGATAAATTGTTTTTATTGATTTAATTTGGTAGTTCTCAGCATCTAAGTTATTTAGGGAGCTTTAAAAAAAAAAAAAAAAAAAAACAATCACAATCACATGGGCTCCCATTTAACTTCTACCAGAAAATCATATTCAGTTGTTCCACTGTGAAGTCTAGGCATCTGCATTTCAAAACCTTCTCATGTGATTCTAATGTGCAGACAGAACTGAGAATCACTGGTTTAATGAGTATTAGATTGTTTTGATACCTCTTCTACTTTATAAACTCAGGTTCTGTAATAAACACACCACTTGGTTAAACGTTTTGCCTGCACTGAACACTCAAATCAAGAACCAGACTATTTTGTGTGAGATGAAATCACAAAGCTTACATACTCATTAATACCTTCCAAATCAGCTAGATAGTCCCTTTGACACAAAGCTTATATTTTCCCCTTGATTTTAGTTATTTTATACTTGACACAAAAATAGAATTTTAGAGATTCATAGGATTTGAGAGCTCTGAGACTGTGAGACCCTTCAATAGTATCTAGTGCTGTGTCCACATTTTATAAGGAGAGGCCCCAGAAGCTAGGATGATTTGCCTAAGGTCACACAGTGGAAGACTAAAACCCAGTGCCTCTGACTCCAATACTATTTCAAGCCAACCATGTTGTTCCCTATTTACAAGGAGCCAGTTAGACTCAGTTAGACTAATTTATGGGTGTAAAATTTTACTTGTAGTCACTTTGACTCCCTTAAATTCAATGACACAGACAACTGGGGCAGATATACTGATGTAATCCTTTTCATTCATATGATAATAAAAATATTCCACATCCATTATTCAAGTAGAATTAACCCTAACTCCATTGTTATCATTCTTACCCTTTGTACAGCTCTTCTATCATAACACCTATAACCCTTCAGTGCATGTCATTGTTTGTAAACCTCTCTTTCTCTACGAGGCTAACAGATGCTCCAAGGTAGAGACCATTTCTTATTTATTTTTATATCCACAGATGCTAGGACCATGATATATACATGGAATGGGCTTTACAAATGTATGCTGAAAGGAACAAATTTAAAACTCATAGAAATATTAACTCCAAAGCTAACAAACATTAAAAATTAAATTCTGCATGGCTAGATTTCTGGAATTTTACATGGCACTTCTTTATAACATTAGATCCTAATGTTATACAAAAAAGGCTAAGGATACAAAAAATGCCATTATTAGCAGCAAACTTACAGTCTGGAAGAAGACATTTTGTAAGGTTCTCTCTCGGAATGTGTGTGCGTGTATGCCTGAAAAGAAGGGACCACATAATAAAAAAGGTCAATCATATCTGAGTGTCATTTAAAGTGATTAATAATATTGAGTGATAAGGTTTTCTACTAAGTAAAATATTAAAAATCAGGTACTTGATATCAGTTATTAGAAAGCATATATTCAGAATTCACATCTTTTTTGTATGTTTGTTCATTTATTTTTTTGTTTAGTGTCAAAATCTTTTCAAGGAAAAGCATATTTGTCATCAATTAAAACAGTTCATTATTTTTGGAGATGGGGAGGTTCTTAATAATATTAAAGGGCAGATACCTATGCTCAGCACAATTTGATTCAACATTATGCAGGCAGCAGAAAAGCTAGCCAATAAAAGAAAAGGTAGATTGGGAACAGCTGTCATGATGGATCAAAATAAAAAGAAAAAACAATTTCCTAGATGATAGACATGAGGGAAATGTTGCCAGGGAATTCACTCATCAGGTGAAAAGCACATCACATGGAAGCAAACAGTGGGAAGAAAAAAAGTCACATTTTAGCAGAAAGTCATGGGTTTTAGGTAACCATGGCAACAGCTCAATGAAATAACAGCTTCTCTTTTTTTTTTTAATGAAAAAGATTCTGTGGAATGTCATATGTTCTACATTTTTTTTTCATAGAAAACCTCTAGTGCCATAATAAGAATCTTTGCTCCTGAAAGCTTTTAATAACTGGTAGTTTATTGCTATTTCTTTAACTTTAAGACAGCACTATCTAGGTTCACCTTCTGCATTAATACATCTGTTTCTTCTATCTCCTTTTCTCATTTGACTTGGTACACTTGATTTTTTCCCATTATTATTATAAACCACAGGTGTCAAAATAGAAAAAGAACAAATATTTGTCTATAGACCATTGCCATTTACCAGATGATATTGGGTAAGTTATTTAGACTCTTTGACCTTCAGTTTTTCTCAACAACAAAAAAACTGGGCTACAATTATCATATATGCTTCTTTTCTGTGTTAATGGAAATACTGAATGGAATAGAAACCAAATAGTATCATGGAAAGGGTATGTAATCTTTTGGGTCATATAAACATGAGTATCAGTAGGCTATTGTAACTTAGCTACAAGATTCTAGTATCTGGTATCTGGAAATTTACTCTGACACCTTTTTCTTTTCTAAAATTAAAATAATAAAAGAGATCTGGGAAGGACCTTGGGCAGACCAAAGCACCTGACTTCAAGAGCAAGTCTGCAGACTTCTGATCAAGATGGCAGCATACATGGACATGGCTCACCTCTTTGCACAACCACAACAAAATTACAACTAAAATATAGAAAAACTACCACTCAAAACCAACAGAAATCATGTTGAATGGAAGCCTGACAACTATGAAATTAAAGAAACCACATCCATCCAGACTGGTAGGAGGGGTGCAGACATGGAACGGGCACATCCCACATAAATGTGTGGTGGATAAAAATTCAGGAGGGATATCTTGGGAGCAAGGAGTCCCAGCCCTACACCAGTTCCCCACTTCAGGGTTCCAGTGCCAGCAAGATAAGTCCCCACAACTTCTGGCTACAAAAGTTGAGTCGATGGAAGAAACTTCTGGAGCCCCAAGCAGTTCCTCTTAAAGAACCCACACTTGGACTCACCTACTCAGACTCACTCCTTTTGGGTTCCAGCACCAGGGTGGAGATTGAGGGGCATGCGTGGTGTGCAGGGGGAGACTGAGGTATCTGGCATCAAGGTGAGCAGAGGCCATTGTCCCTTTTCTGGGCCCTATGCCCACAGAGCCAGCAGATTGGTGCCATATCTAAGATTCTATCAACATGGCTAGTATTGTTTGACCTGCGTTGGAGATCCCTAGAGACTCTGCCCTACTCACTGTGAGGCCCACCCAAGCTTCATTTTCATATGAACTGCCGGTCTTGGCTCATGCTTCAAACCTCCTAAATCCTCTCAAACAAGCATCAGCTGGCCTCAGTGAGCCCCAGACCTGGAACTAGCAGCCTAGACTCATGGCTTGTGTTCGCTTGGAAATCTCTATGCCCAGCACAAGTAGAAGCTATCTCATATTGCTTTATAACTCAGGCAGGGGGTCCTCAAGAAAAACACAGGCAGGGGCTGAACATGGCCTGCACCACCAGGGAAACACTAAGGCCAGTGCTCCCAGTGAACAATTACAGACCACACTGGAGCACCACCATTCTTCCCCTGCATAGCTGACCCTCCACAGAGGGTGGAGGTTGGTGGTCAGTGGTCACAGCCAACCCTTGCAGCTGACTGGCCTAGGTAAATCCCTCCCATTAATCTGCCAACAGCAACCAAGGATCAATTACAAGAGGAGGGTGTACTCAGCCCACACAAAGGGTGTACTTTGAGTATTTAGCTTGGGTGATAGGGGAGTCTGTGCCACTGGACCCTATAGGACACCTACTACATTAGGCCACACTACCAACACACAGAGTCAAAGCAGCTCTACCTAATACACAGAAACAACCACAGGGAGGCTGCCAAAATGAGGACACATAAAAACATGGCCCAAAGGAAAGAACAGATCAAAACCCCAGAAAAAGAGCTAAATGAAATGGAAATAAGCAATCTATCAGATGCAGACTTCAAAATATTGATTATAAGGATGTTCAAGGAAGTTAATGAGGACTTCAACAGCATAAAAAAATCCAGTCAGAAATGAAGTCTGCATTAATTGAAATAAAGAACAACTTACTAGGAAACAATGGTAGAGTGGATGAAGCTGAGCATCAAATCAATGTTTTGGAACATAAAGAAGTAAAAAAAAAAAAAAACAATCAGAGCAGAGAATCAAAAAAAAAAAATGAGGATAGTGTAAGTAGCCTGTGGGGACAGCTTTAAGCAATCCAATGTTCACTTCATAGGGGTGTCAGAAAGAGAAGAGATAGAGCAAGAAATTGGAAATTTATTTGAAAAAATAATGAAAGAAAAGTTACCTAATCTGGTGAAGGAAATAGACATGCAAGTTCAGGGAGCACAGAGAGTTCCAAACAAGATGGACTCAAAGAGAGCCACTCCAAGTCATATAATTAAAATGGCAAAAGTTAAAGATAAAGAGATGGGAGGGTGCTATGGGAGAGTGGGTATGATTTGGGAGGATTAAGAAATAAAAATAGGTAGTTACAAAATAGCCATGAGGATGTAAATAAAGTACAGTAGCCAAAGAAATTAGACACATGACCCATGGACATGAACAAGGATTGGGGTATTATCTAAGGGACTGAGGGTAGGAGGAGACCAAAGGGGGAAAAACCAGGACAACTGTAATAGCATAATCAATAAAGTATTAAAAATAATATTAAAATAATATTGTAAAGCAGCATTGCGAAGAGAATTGATGAAATCTGTTAATGTAAAATAGTTTAATACCTAACATATTCTTTGAGTTACATGTGTAGAATTTACTAGTATAATATGTCCTTATATGATATTCCAATGTTAGTTACTATAATAATGAATATTCAATCAGTATTATATAATCAGAGTTAAAAAAATTTGGTGACCTGCCCAATGGTCTTATATTCAATAAATTTTAAAAGCTGCTAATATTAAACACTCTAGCCTTGATACTATGTACTAAAGGCTTTACATGTGTTAGATTATTTTATCTTTCATAGAAAGTTGTTATAATCCCCATTTACAAATCAAAAACCTTGATACTCAGACAGCTCAAGTATTTTGTCCAAGGTCATGTAGCTAATAAAGAGTCAATATCGGGAACCATGTCTTTCTGATTGTGATCTACATGACTGGTCACGACATTAGTGCCAACAGTTTCTCCTACCCTGCCTCCCCTCTGTATCAAATAGAAAGACAATGATTTGAGGTTAAGTTTTTCAAATTATTTCTGGAACCAAGGTAGATTTCCTCCTTGTTACTAATACACCCAGTCATCTGAACACTTAGTCACTTGGCAGGTGTCATTTCAGCAAAAATAGTTCCATTCAAACCTCTCTAATTTAACCAAGAATATCATGAGATGTTCTATTATTCAAACAGAAATGAAAGTGATCTCCTCTGTTCCTGCCATGATGTCTAATTAATCAACACTATAAATTAATCCAACACATTACATCTAAAACAAAAGTTACATTGGCTTTATTCAGGTATTCCTGTCACTTACAGGCAGTAGTAAATGTAGTTGATATAGCTTTGGAATAAGAGGAATGCATATTAATTTTCTAGCTCTAGTCCTAAACATCCTATGACCCTAGAGTTACCTAACTCTTCTAGTTCTCAATTATGCATGAATAAAAGGATTGTGGAATGTGTTGAAGTATAAAGAAGCTAGAAGCTGTCATTTGTTGAGTCAAAATTATGTTATTTCAATTATTATGCATTATATTATCAATATATTAATCACATATTTATATTATATAATGTTAGATGCATTTATTATTTCATATTATAGTTGAGGAAACTGAGCCTTAACAAGTCTAAATAGCATGCTCATTGATGCACTGTTAGTAAATAGTTGAACTAGAATTGAATCCCATATTCACCTCAATTTTAGAGCCCGATTATTTTCAACTCATAAATATTATTTTACTGACAAAAAATTAAAAGCTTCTCTAAGTGTTTCTCATGTAACACAGCAGCAGCCATTGGGCACAGGGCTCATTCAGTTGACGGTGATTTAATTTGCTTTGACATTCCTATAGATTGCAAACCCACAGGAGCAGGGAGCTGATAGGATTGCCTTGATTATTTTTAGCTGTGGTGCAAAGGGCTGACCAGGAATTCTTTTCACTTGTAAAATATTATTCTTGTGCCTTACCTGTTGGCTATGAGATTATTAACCATAACAGAAGGCTCTAGGTCTTGCAGCCTTTCACATTCTTCCACACCAAGACTTAGTTTTCTCATCATTGAAGTAAAGATAAGATCATATAAACCACCGAAGTGAGGATTTTTTAAGATGTATACAGTGATGTCTTCCTCATTGTCTGAGACACAGTAGGGCCCTGATATATATTTACTAAAGCTGATACATTTCTGAAAATATTTTCCAGTGCAGAAATTTTTACCAATAAAAGGACTGGAAAAAAGTGTGTTCAGCACATGTTTGTAGTTGAAGATACAGGGGTTTATCCCCTGATCTGTTTATTCACTCAGCAAATATTTATTGAGCCTCTATCATAGATTCTGAGAATCAACAATAATAATAATTTAAGAAGAAAGTTATCCTTGTGGAGATTACAATTTTTAAGGGAAGTTATACAGATTTTTTTTTATCACAGGAGACGAAAGTGAATCAAGTTTAAGTTTGACAAAGAAGAGTATTATGCAGTGAGTTGGCAAAGGTCTCCTATGGAAGAACGTGCCTGTTGTGAACAGTCAGTGATGGCCGGGCAGATTCTCCTGCACTTATGTTTGGTTTAGTGTTGACATCTTGCTACCTAGTTACTTGCTCTCATTGAATCTAAGGCATCAATGATTTTAAAATGAAGAATTAATTTATATCCCACTAAAATATTAATCTATCAATTAAATTATAATGTGATATTATTAACCCCTTAGAATTTTAATTTTATATTTATTGAAAGAGCTACTTTTGTCTTATTTAGTCAAATATTTTTATCATAGTTCACTGTTCCACATACATATAAAGAAAACTATGAAAAGAATATTTCAGTGAAGGATGCCTATAACTTCATATTTAGAGTCAAATCTTTTTGAATTACCTTTTTTAAGTCAGAATCTATAGTGGTTGGTTTTTGTTTTTTTTTTGTTTTGTTTTTTTTTTTTTTTTTCCAAAAGATGCCTTGACTTTGAAGATTGGGTAGAATATCAGATGCATGGCAAGGAATGAGTGTTCTTATGGAAGGAAAAAAATTATGGGATGAAGGGGCACCTGCAATGCCCAGAAAAGAGTAGCCCATCAGAATTTTACAGTGGAGTCACAGAATTTTAAGCAAATGGGAGTGGCTATCAAATTCAAGATATCTTCTGGAGGCAGAATTGACAATATTGGTTGATGGTTTCAATGTGAAAGACAAAAGAGAGTAAAATACAAATAGCAAATACCAGTTTCTGGCTTAAATATGATAATTCCTGGGCTTCTGGTTTGAATTGAAGGATGGTTGGTGAGATGGAAAATGTAGATAGAATAACAGATTTAAGGTTTTTAATGTTACATTTACAATGCATGTGAGATAACATTGAAAAATGGAGTAGGAGATGAATATACAAATTTAGGGCTCAGAGGAGTCATTTTGAACTAGAGATAGGAATTGGGGAGTTCTGATCATATAATATAAGTCATGGAATTGGTTGTTCAGACAGAGAAGATACAGACAGAGATAAAATAAGAGGGATACAGACCTAAACTCTGGGCTGTACCTGGTCTCATGAGCATAAAATCAGTGAAGCCACACAACAGATAATTAAGATGTCTGTCAAGTTAGTTTTCTCCGCAAATAAATATTCAACAACAATTATATAAAGCCATTGTTATACCCATTTGATAGCTGAGGCTTAGAGAATTTAACACATTTTCTTAAGTGGTAGATTCAAGACTACAATTCTTTTCTAGATTTTAATTTCTGTGGTTTATTCTTCAACCCACAGAAAGCTGCTTTCTTCAACAACTTCCTTTAAATTATTATTCTCCTTATGATTAGAGATAAAAGTATGGCAACCAGGAATTTAAACCTCCCTACTTTCCCCTTTGACTTTGACTTAGAGGTGGTGACAACTTTAACATCAAGGTGTTCTGTGCAGATCATCTGTAGCCGATCAGAGGAGTACAACAGGCGCCAGGTACTGTGCAATGGGACTCCTGAGGGACCGTTACTGCGCAACCCTGGAAACCACGACAAAGCCAGGACCCCGAGGCTCCCCTCCTCAGCTGACGTGGAATTTTGCCTGAGTCTGACCCAGTATGAAACAGGTTCCATGGATAGAACTGCCAATTTCAGCTTTAGAAACACACTGGAAGGTAATACCTCCCTTTTTCACTCATTTAAAATTTATATTTTTTCTGAATTTGTGTTTACTATTAACCAATACCATAAGTGCAGAAAAGTTTGAAAATTCAGAATTTTGAGTAAGGACACGTGTCATACATACATGGTTGGCTCATGAACGAAGCAGAGTCTAGGCAGCACAGCATAATCCAACACATTAGTAACTCATTAGCAAAATGTGTGACTGTATCCACTATAGCAACCAGTAGAGATAATAGGCAGCCTAATGGCAAGTAAAGTCAGGTCTTTCCACTAAGAGTATCGGTGTCAAACAAAATAATACATGTTCAGAAGTTTTTGTAATTATTAATATAGAACTGGAGATCTATTATACATTCCTAAGCTTTAGTATTTTATTTAGTTTAAAATATTCTGGACCCTAGGTTCTTTGAGGCAAGCCCATTCCTCTAACTTGAATAAGGATAAAACCCACATGTGGGGGTTAAGCCCCTGTTCCATTATCCCTTAAGATCCTTTGATTCATCAGAGATGCCGTTTCATAGTCTCTTTTAAGTCCTCCTTACTTCTCCTGCAGAGCTCTCAATCTTGTATATGTCTTTCCTCCAGCACCTGTTCATTTTCCTCTGCCCAAGGCAGTCCCAGTCATAAAATCCATCCTCTTTACCTCAATTTGCATTATGAAAACAAACCTACAAACAACACAAGCAAACAAGAACATTAACTCAAGTCACTGGATGTTTGGAAAAACACAGGGTACTGACTTGCAACAAGACAAAAACAGAATTTAACACTAGACACTCCACTTTCTAAAACCTCTGGCACCCTACCAGGTAGAAAAACCTTGCTCTCTTTCCTTCTTTATCCTTAACTTTTTTTGTTTTCTTGTACTTGTGATGATTGTTTTATCTTTTAACTTCTGTTGCTCAACTATGTAAAGGAATTTCCCTGTCATTTCCTCTTGTCCTTACACCCTCTAACTGTGGACCTTATGCTCCCAGAGAAGAAATTAAAACAAAGAGAATATCACTCGAATAAAGAATCCTGGTGCAGCTGTTGAAATAAAATCTATGCTTATTTTACTAAAGTCATATCAATGATTAACATTTTCCAAATATCACTGTGTGCAAGGCACTATGCCAAACATTTGTATAGCACTATCTCACTTAATCCTTTAAGTCACCCTCTGAGAAGGAAGGCATCATTATTTACAGTTCAAAGGGAGGAAATAAGATCAGAGTTATTGAGTAATTTGGGTACTGTGGCTCATTTGTTAAGGGACAGAGCTAAATCTGTTCCTAGATTTGTCAAATGCCAAAATACAAGAGTCCTTTCCATTGTACTTGGACAAGCAGAGTGTGCTGAGTTTCTTGAAGGTGGACAATATAAAGCTGGCCTTTCAATAATCACACATGAAGGCAATGCATGGTGCCCAGGAGCCTCAGAGAATACAAACTGAGACAATAAGGCACATACAAACTGATAGCCACCATCTGGGAGGATTGGTTGGGTATCCACAGGGATTGTGCAGAGTTCAACAGGATTCCAAATTCTGACATAATGACATGCAAACAGGCTCCACACTTAAAGGAATTGGAGTACTCTACAGGTCTTTTACATAAATTTCTAGCAGTGAGAAAGCATGAACTTTGTTATTAAGGAATGTGGGCTGGTCACAGAAATAAGGTGGAAGAGCTTCACGTCTCTGGGCTTCTAATAAAAAAGAAGTGGCTTGAGCTGTATCTACTCAGCTAGTAGCTTTCAAATGAGTTTCTAATGCACACAGATGAGTAGAGAACATCAAGTTTATTGAAAATAATTTGCTATCACTAAAAATTGTTTGATAATTCTTTTCCAATAATTTATTCTCATTCACATGTAACTTGAGGAGGTGAGGAAAGGCATATCATGGCATATTATTTGATACATAATATGTGTTTAATAAGTGTTGATAACTGAACACATAAATAATATCTAAGGTATTTCAAACTGTACCTAACTCACTGTTTAGTTTATCTGTATTTGTTACATGAAGCTAACGTACTAGTAGGAAAATGTTAGGAAACGTCGATCTTATTTAACAAGAGCTTTTTCTGGCTGGGGACACATAGTTTACTCTTCTTTAAATGTTGATTCAGAAATCATTTTAATCTTAAGGAAAAATTGCACCAATAAAAATAGTATAACAACAGAATCACATACACACACATATACTCTTTACAGATTCACTTACTGTTCACATTTTATCCTGTTTTCTTTCTTTCTGTCTCTCAGTCTGAGCCATCTGAGGTAGATCACATAGATCAGAATCCTTTCCCCATGGACACTTTGTGTGTTTTTCCTTAGAACAGAAACATTCCCTTACATAACCAAAGAACAGCTATCAACTTCAGTAAATTCTGCATTGATATAAAGTTTTATTCTAATCTAGAATTTATATTCTAATTTTTTCAATAGACCTAATAATATCCTTTATAGCATTTTTCCTCTCTGGAACAGGATCCCATCAAGGTTCAGGTAGCATTTAGTTGTAGTGCCTCATTAGCCTTCTTTAATATGAAATATTTTCACAGCCTTTTTTTTTATGAGATTGATGTTTTGGGGAGTACCATACCTCCAACCATTTTAAAATAGAATCTTCCTCAGTTTGAGTGTGTCTGATATTTCCTCATGATCGAATCCAAGTAATGTATTCTTAGCCAGAATCTACACAGGCAATGTTGTGTCTTTCTCAGAGGGTGTCACATCTGGAGGCACATGCTGACCATCTGTCTCATGTTGGTCATATTAATTTAATAATTTGTTCCAGGTGTGGTATAATTTTCCCATTGTATAAATTACATTTTCTTCTTTCCAATTAATAAATTGACAACATGGAGGCATTTTTAACATTATGCAAATATCTTACTTCTTGTCACAATTTTCTCCTGCAATTACCATCCATTGATGGTCCCAAAATGTTGACTTTCCAACTTTAGCACTACCTCTATCTTTATTAGCCAGCTCTTTAAGATTCTACTGGTTAGCAAGAGCCTTTCCTTCCTTCTTTCCCTCTTTCTTTCTTTCTTTCTTTCTTTCTTTCTTTCTTTCTTTCTTTCTTTCTCTCTTTCTTTCTTTCTTTCCTTCTTGCCTCCTATATGGAGTAAAGACTTTAAATTTTTTCAATAATGTATATATATTATTGAATTATATATATATAATTCTTTAAGGTGCATAATTATCTTGATATTCAAATGGTCTCAAAGTTCACCTGTGACCTCACTTTAAGCTGGTTCTTGTGTCTCTGTTTTATATCCCCATCATTTTTTTTAGCACTCCCATTCTGGTAGAATAAAACATTTTAGAGTCATCCTGTACCTACACTGTCCCAGGCCTGGAATCAGTCATATCTCCAGGAAACATTGGTTCCTGTCAGTGGGGAAGGATATTAGAGATAAAGATCTGGAAGCAAGTTTTGCTTGATAGGGAGACACATTTGAGCTCAAAACCCAGATGTAGTGGGGGGGGGGATGCCTTGGCTTACAAGGAGTGCTCAAGTGAATATAGTTGTGAGGACAACAGGACTGTGGAAGCAGAAGCAGAAGCAAAAGCAACCATTGCACTCTGCTGTCTCAATAAATGCAAGTGGAATTGAATGATTGGTTTTGATTGAACCTCATAGTTATTGCTGCCCTTTTTCATTGTGGGCCTTATGAGCAGTGTATAATTTATCTCCTGTAGAAAAAATTCTCACAGCCACTCCTGGGGTGGAGGAGCTGTTGTGTTTTTGTCTACTGAAGTTATTTATGTATCCACAGCTTCCCTCTTAGATTTATTGCTGAAGTAAATATTAAAGATGTACAATTTATAAATTGTGGAAAAGACATGTTTTTAGATAAAGCAAAGAAAAATAAGCATGTATTATAAAAAGTAGTATTATGATAAGACTAAATAGCTGGTCCCCATGGAGTATGGGTTATTAGACACAAAGAATTTTCTCATGCAAATCTCTGACTGCTCATGGTGTCTTGTATTTCACAGTTTAATAGTACTACTCATGCAAAATTAGAACTGCTGTGTGTGTTGGAGAGTGAGAGAGGACTGGCAGTTTAGCGAAGTGGTTAAAGGCAATCAAACTAACTGGAATTTGATTCAAACTCCACCACTTCTTGGATGTGTTAAGTAAGTTATTTACCTCTCAACCTTAGTTTCATCATTTCTAAAATGCAGACAAGAATAATAACTTATGGAATTTGTGTAAGAATTGAGTACTATAATACATGTAAGGAATTTGTAACATTTCTTCAATAAATGGCATCTCTCACTATGTTAAACTGAAATTAGCTATTGGCAGTCAGTCATCAGTCATTACATTTTTTGACAATTAGCTTACAAACCAAGTATAGACTTAGTCTGAAAAAATAGATGATGATGGGCTAGGTGTAGCAGAAAACTAGGGAGGAGAAAGGATGAAAAAGAAAAATTCTCAAGATAGACCTAGGGATAGATGACATTTTTTAAGGTAACTAGCTTTTGGGAAGAATTCTCCCAAACAAGGAGACAAGAGCAAAGGTAGCTATTGTTACACAAAAGGGAATAAAGAGCAGGAACAAGAAACAACTCTAATTTAATGGCATATTTCCAGCACAGAGCAATTTAGGATCATAGGGGGTTATAACTGGAAAACACTTTTCCATGTATTCAGTCTAATATCCCATACTATGCCGAGATGCCCAATATGGTATATCCCTATGTGATCATTCATGCACAAGGATTCACTTACTTCACAAGAGAGAAGAAGAAGTTCATTAGACTGAGAAAAAATTAACTTCATTCAATTTAAAGAGCCCTCCATAATCCTGGCATTTCAGGAAATTATGGAAGAACAAATACATACAAAGATGACTATTATACAATTTCTGACCTCAAGGATCTCACCATCTAATGAAATACCACATGAATATGTGAGGAAAACACAATATAATGGTCAGTAAAAAAATGAATTTAGAATCCAGAGATAAAGCAGAAATATTTCCCAAGAAGATAAAAATAAAACTGAATCTTGAAATATCAATAATTTCTCACCAAGAAGAGAAGAAAAGGAAAGGCATTTTTAGCAGAGGGAACAATACATACATTGGAATAGAAGAATGAATGGGTGAGGTTAGTTACAAAAAGTGAGAAGTGGTATATAGCTAGAATATTAAGCTTGTAGTGGGAAATAACAGGAGATATAAAGAGTTCAGAATATACCATGAATACCAGTGTTTCTCCATTTTTTCCTGAGGAAGAAAAATATAGGCCCCTAAGTATACATCCACATATTCCTACATAATTGAAGGACTGACGTGTATGTAGTCTATGTAAATGGCTTTCATATCTTCCCTGTAAAAGAGATATATTTGAAAACCCAGTGTTTAAAAATCACAATATAATGTTCATATCTTCAAGACTATGTCTACATACCTTGTTTTGTGAGACACTTCTATAGACAACTGGAGTAATGAGAGCTTTTTAAGCAGTAAATTTATATTACGGTATTTCTCCCTATATTTCAGAAATACATGAAGCTAGAGGCCTTAGCAGAATGAAGAAAGATAGATTGATGAGCTAATAGGAGGAAGATAGGTGGTTAGGGCTTGTTTTAAGATGAGGAGAATGAGATGAAGATGAGTTAGCTAGGGTGCAGAAACTCTTGTATACTCTAGAGCACAGAGAACCAGAAGCACTTCTTGGTGAGTGATTTACAAGGTAGGAAGGTGAGGAACACATCGAGAATGATTCTGAAGTGTCTGCTGCTGATTTCTAATAATCTGTCTTGTTTTGTCCTCTTAAGCTGTATGCCATTAAAAAATTGAGCTTGTCTCTATATAACTTCTAAAAATCTGCTAGTATAATTCTCCAGAACCTTTTTCCCCCTACAGTCCTTTAATCCTTTCTGATTTATTATGACTGTCAACTATGTCACTTGGAAGTATCTTGCCTCTTCATTTGCTAGGATTTCTTGAGGAACAGTCTAGAAAGTGGCGAGTTAGCTCTGGGCTTTAATACAAGATTATGAAAGTTTTGAAATTTTGAATGAAGTTTCAAAGTAACAGTTTGCATATTTGAAGAGAAAGGCCAGTGGTAAGTCACAACAGTCTCAAAGGATAACTGTCTTCTTTTCAGTGTCCCTGCCTTTCCCAGGGACTTTCCCAAAGTCCCAGGACTTTCTTAGGACATTCAGAAATGATCACAATGACTCAGAAAAAATAAATAAATTCAATTGAGACTGATTATGTAAACCAGAATGCCAAGGAGATTACTTCAGCAGGGTGAGACATTTTAGTAATGGGAATGCTCAAGTCCTTTCCTATATATCTTCACTAATTCTGAGGGAATCAGAAAGCTGAGTAGCTTGATATAGATTGGTGAATGCTGACTCAGAACAAAGGTGGGAGGTTTGACAGATAATTCATCTAGACCAGGATAACTTTTCCAAGTCTTGATTACTTAATTCCCCAGAATCATCACCTTAGCAATTTTGTTGATATTCTGATCAGGCAATACTTTTGATCATAATAACTGTAACAACAATATTTATGTACCAGACATTCTAATTTCTCGCTACATCACTTAGTCCTTAGAACAATCTAATGATATTTAATATTCACTGATTAAAGCACCATCTTCAGTGAAGTAGTTATTCCAATGAGTTTAGATGACTATCAGTCTCTTCCTAGTGAATGAGCTAACTCAATTCATTTGACTCAAAGCATAACCTTTTGCCTCAGGGCAAATAGGTCCTGTTCTATAACATGGAGGGAATTCAAAACAGTGTCCTGTGTATTACTTTCCAAGTGGGTTTACTTTGAATGTGATTCTGTAATCAGAAGATTACATTAACTTCTAAAAAGCCTTAAATAAAATAGGGACTGCTGCATGATGGAGAAGACTTTGCTGGTATGTATAAATGTTTTAAGATATCTAGGGCAGAAGCTACTCTCAGGGAAGAGTTAATATTTTTGCGCTAGGTTCACAAAAAGTAATTGAATCATAATTTCTATGTATACAATATCTATTAAATTTTCAGTCAGTGCCTTGTTTCCTAAAGCGGAAGTGCAGCAACACCAGAATATGTTGATTGTACCTGTTTGTCAGAAACGCTCAAGTCAGGATTCTGTGATAGCCTGATAGAAACAGTGACTGTTTGAACACTAGGGGACATTTTCAGTTTTGCAGACAGATTTCTTTAGGCCCAGAGACATTGTTCTGATATCTTGGTGGTAGAAACTCATAGTTTTATATTTTTCTTTCAGAAAGAAAAAAACAACTTAAAAACAGAATAGTTTAAAATTTGAGGATAGTATTGCTTGATACTCAGTAAACTTTCAGCAGCAAGTGCAATAATGATATAACCTGAGCAATCTCTGTAAAAATGAAAAAAAAAGGAGTACCAATCACCATGTATTTATATGTTTTTAAATGACTCCTTCATTTCTTTCATAATCTATTAGTTGTACTGCAATGTAAATTGTTCTCGCCAAATATGAATATTGAGAAAGCAAAGTAATTTATTCAAGGTATGTAACATCTTTGCTATGAAATAAAAGGTGCTAGTGGTGGGTATGCAATACAATGTACAGATGATTTCTACACTTAAAATCTATATAACTTTATTAACTATTGTCACCTCAAAAATTAATTTTTAAAAAGGCAAAAAAGATAAAACATTATTTAGAAATTTGGATAACTAAAAACTGGAACAGAAAAGCACTGTTTTCATTATAACTATAAGGCTTTATAATGGACTTGTACTACTTGAATAAAAATTTAAAAGGGAAAAACAGATAACATAAAAAATAAAAATAAAAGGTGCTGTTATTACGTGCTAGAGTGCACCATTTTAAGAGGCCACATTGGAGAGAGAAAGACAAAGAACTCCCCACATTGGGAAGGGCCCTTTAAAGAGCATTGAAACACTGATTTTGAAGGTGTATGGTACCATATTTAAACCTCAATTGTAACATTATGAGCACCTCTTCTCTCATTTTAGAAATTTATTTAATAATTATATATTTAGGCTACTGTGAAGATGTATAAATACCTAGCTCCTACTACATATATAAGAAATGTCTCCTTTTTCCCTCACTCCTGTCCTCTCTGTAATCTTCAGTCTTCTCAACTCTCCTTATAATTTAGCATAAGCTGTTAGTCTTTATGATGTATATTTATTTATATTAGATATCTTTCATTTAATTTTTCATCATTTGAATTCACTGTTGTGGAAAATGGCTGTTTGCTAAAGAATAATCTCATTTTTCCAATAACTTAAAAACCTAGAATATTTTGAAGGAGCAAAATAATAATGCACCTCTTCTAAGTATAGAGTTAGCATTGTATATATACAGATTTTACTTCCTTGGGACAAATCTTAGATGAAGATGCTACTACTTATTAGCAGTAAACAATACAAAAAATAAAAAAAAGAATTCTATTTTTATGTATTTATTAATTTAGCACATATGAGAGACTTCAGGATATCAAGGTAAATTATCTATATCCCATGTATCTGTAGGACTGCTTTCTAATCTTTTACAGTGAATGATCTAAAATATATTTTGGTTTAATTATCTACTTACAACTCTGACACTATGTGGAGAACTTCAACAAACTATTGTTTATATAGGTTACATTTATAGCTATGTACCATTCTTAAAATTTAAACTGAGAAAATTTGAAAATATTTATTGATTTGTTAAAATAACAAAAATTAAGTATTACATGTTAGTAAAAATAAAATAATTAAAACATATATCAAAAATAGTAAGTGGAATGGTACTGCTCCATATTTTTGAAAAAATAAAAGAAGATACCTCAATTCAATACCTGCTTCTATATTCAATATATTATACTATCGTATTTTGTTCAAAAATTTGAAGACAATCCAGCCTCATACAGGTATAAAATTGGAATAAGGAGCAAGAAAATCTCATACATTAATGAAAAACAGTAATAATAGATGGTACATACCTTTTTAGAGCTTCAAAATACATCTTAGAATAAGGGATCTGAGAAGTTCTACAATATAAAGATTTGTTTTGATTTGTTAAACCTTAAATATTTCCAACTAATTTCACTATAAAACCCACCCACCAGTATCACCTTGTGTCTTTGATTTTCCCAAACACTCTTCAAAAATCGTTGGGTTTAGTCAGGCCAAGATGGAGGCATAGGTAGAAATGCTTCACTCACTCACACAACCAAAAGAAAGATAACAACAAATTTAAAAACCATAAACAACCAGAAGTCCTGGAAAATCAAGCTGTACGGAACTCCAACAACCAAGGAATAAAAGAAACATTCATTCAGACCAGTAGGAGGAGCAGAGATGGGCAGCCAAATAGAGAGGACCTGAGATAAGGTGGCAGACTGTATGGGTGGGGAGGAGCTAGCCCACCCAGAAACTAAAGACTCAAAACCTCTAGCTATAAATACTATGGGGGTTGTGAAGGTGGGAGAAACTCACAGTCTCACAGGAGAGTTCATTGGAAAGTGGGGCTAGAACTGAGTGAGCAAGCAGGACTGTTCCCTCTCTGACCCCTCCCCCACAGATAGTGCCACAAAGCAGCAATGAGGGGTGCCCCACCCTGGAGAATACCTAAAGCCCCACCCCCTAACAACTTAACAGCTGCACTGTGATAAAGAAATATGGCCCAAATGAAAGAACAGATCAAAACTCCAGAAAAAGAGCTAAGCCACAAGGAGGTAGACAACCTATCCAATGCAGAATTCAAAACACTGGTAATCAGAGTACTCACAGAATTGATTGAGCTCAGTTGCAACATGAAGGAAGAAATGAAGGCTACACAGAGTGAAATAAAGCAAAATATACAGGGAACCACCAGTGAAGGGAAGAACATCAGGGTTCAAATCAACTATTTGGAACAAGAGGAAGAAATAAACATCCAACTGGAACAGAATGAAGAAATAAGAACACAAAAAAATGAAGTGAAGCTTCAGAACCTCCGGGACAAGTTTAAGCACTCCAACATTTGCACAATAGGGCTGCCAGAGGAGAAGAGGAAGAGCAAGAAATTGAAAACTTATTTAAACTAATAATAAAGAAAAACTTCCCCAATCTGGCAAAGGAAATAGACTTCCAGGAAGTCCAGGATGACCAGAGAGTCCCAACAAAGTTGGACCCAAGGAGGAACACACCAAGGCACATTATAATTAAGTTATCCAAGATTAAAGATAAGGAGAGAATCTTAAAAGCAGCAAGAGAAAAGGAAACAGTTACCTACAAAGGAGTTCCCATCAGACTATCAGTTGATTTCTCAAAAAAGGCCTTATAGGCAAGAAGGGGCTAGAGAGAAGTATTGAAATTCATGAAAGGCAAGGACCTACATCCAAGATTAATCTATCTAGCAAAGCTATCATTTAGAAAGGAAGGGCAGATAAAGTGCTTCTCAGATAAGGTCAAGTTAAGAGAGCTCATCATCACCAAGCCCTTATTATATGAAATGTTAAAGAGACTTTTCTAAGAAAAAGAAGAAGATCAAAACTATAATAAAATGACAACAAACTCACAACTATCAACAATTGAACCTTAAAAACAAAAACTATGCACACAACTAGAACGGAACAGAATCACAGAAATGGAGATCCCATGGAGGGATTTCAGTGGGATGGGGAGAAGAGGGAGTGGGAGGAAAAGTACAAGGAGTAAGAAGCATAAATGGTAGGCATAAAATAGACAGGGGAGGTTAAGAATAATACAGGAAATGGAGAAACCAAAGAACTTATATGTACAACCCATGGACATGAACTAAGTGGGGGATGGTGCAGGGCAGAAGGGGGATAAAAAGGAGAAAAAAATTGGGACAACTATAATATCATAATCCATAAAATATACTTAAAAATTCCAAAGAAATCATTTATAGATTTCCAGAAATGTACTTGGGAAAATCTGCTCTAAAATTAAAATGTTGCTTCTAAAAACACCAAGGATCAGCTCTAGTGTCCATCTTATTAGACCCAACTGATTTTACACCAGAAACTGAATAACTATCCTTTTCTTTCTTATAGTTATGTTTCACCAGGTCAGAGTGATTATTCATTTATTTTCTACTTCAGCAGAAATTTGTAGTAGAGCTTTAGTTAGATCCAAGGGAAAATATGTGAGATAGAAGCTTATTTCCAATGCTAAGTATATGGTGAGATGCCACTTTTCTCAAGATAAAATCCATTCAGTTCTTAAATTCATTAAGGTTAATGCATTTTACAACTCTAAGGACACCATTCTTTTTTTTTCTATTGTGCTCTTGAGAATAAATGTATCATAAAATATAATGTAAGTGGTATTCCCTAGGGTTTTGCTTTAAAAACTCGCTATAAATCTATCCCCATAAAAATTAAAAGCTAAAATAAAAGAACTGAAATAGCTAACTTTCATTGAGAGGTTACTAACTGTTAGGTACTTTAGTAAACAATTTATCTACCTTTTATAAGCTGCATCCTAAGTGGTAATTTCTATTTATAATCTTCATTGTACAGATTTTAAAAATATGTCAAAAAGGCAAAGTCATCTATTTATAGCAACATAGATTATAAGTGCCAGAGCTAGAATATGAAATTTAGAAATGTGATAAGTATGCTAGCATCCTTGAAGAGAGATCACTTGAATTCAAGACATGATGAGACCCTGAGTAAGTCATTCAATTTCACCTAGCACATCTTTTTATTTATAAAGCCAAGATAATATTTCTCTAATATATCTCTGAGTGTCTACATGAGTGTCAGATAAAATGTCTGTTAAATGTGGAGAGCCTCTGTTATATTACAATGAAGACAAGGTATTAGAATATTGTTATATTTTATCAATAATTTTAACTCAAACTGTATTGATTTTTCTTTTTCCTCCTGTAGAAATTTCAGAACCTCATGACAGTGACCTCAGAGTAGATGACTTTCCAAGAGAAGCTCTGAAAGCTTGTGACTTGGAATTATAACTTTAGTGCTTAAATGAGTAGGAGAGAATGTATTAATAAAAAGGTTCAGTTTATAGGCAGAAATGCTTGAAATATGGCAATTGATCAAGATAAGAAACTTCACTTATATAAACACCACATGCAACTGTGGTTCCGAGATTCTGCAGGCCATTAGTTTCATAGGATATTGCTGGATTAGTCTAGTTCTTTCTCTATTAATTAAAGCTCACTTTAAAATAGTGTAAGAAAGAAAAGCCAAATAATGTGGCTTTAAAAAGATAGACTTCATTTTGCTCTTATGAAACAATGCAGAGATAAATAATCCAGGACATAGGGTACAGGGCTACCATCCTCAATTCCCAGCTATCTCTAGATCTTCATTCTGATATCTTTACCTTAAGTAGCAAGAAGAGCACAAAGTAGAAAGTGGAGTGCATGCCCATTCCTATTTAAAGGCATAAGTGAGAAGTGTCTATTATCAATTCCATTTTATCCCTATGGCCCAACAGGTATGGCCACGCAGCTCTAAAAGAAAACTGGAAAATATGATCACCTAGCCATGTGCCCTACTACATTTAGGATATTCATTATTAGTAAAAAGAGAAAAAATAGTATTAGTGGAAAAAGTAGCAATTTCTAACACAACCTCTTTTCCAAAGACTGGGTACTTTGTTATAGTAGCCCAGATGGACTAAGACATAGGAGCTGTAACACACCAACCACCAAATTTTAGTGGCCTAACCTAATAAAAATTGATTTCTTGTTCATCTGAGGCCCAGTTCAGATGTTGATGTTTGGTGACTGGCCTTTCACATGGGCACTTCAGTGACTCTACTGTCCCCCAGCTCTCTGATGAATCTTCTGTATCTTTTGGGAGACAAGGGAACAGGGTATTCAGAGAGTCCTACAGAAGGAATAGGTGGTCCAACCCTGCCAGCGGCCCACCTACCTTCTGCCCACATGCCACTGGCCGTGGTACATTCACAAGGCCACACCTAAATAGGAAGTTGTTTGCACATCCAGGAGTTTGAAGAGTTTCATGAACACATCGAATGGATCTGTTGGGCTTTCTGTTTGAGCGTCTTCAGCTTTTTCCCCTCTAGGGGCCAGTTATGCTTGGGGTTTTAATTTGGGGCTGAGCTAGCTTATTTACATTCTAGCCTCAATTCTTGGCTGACAAAGATAATTTATTTTTCTCTCATTTCTCATTGCCTTATATTCCCTCCTTCCTACAATATTTTTCCACTTACTAATTCTTCACTAAGTAGAAAAAGGCCTTGACATTCTGTTTCTATTAGTCATTGTATATTCTTCTTTCCCATGGCATCTCCCAAAGTATATTTCACAACTTGTGGGTGACTCATTGTTTTTATTAATATGCTTTGTTTGAATGAACAATAACCTAGCTCTTATCTCCTAACATCTATTATCATCTCCATGCTGAGCGATACCTTGGATATTTTTCATACAAGCTGCTTAGTCCTTTCTCTATATACAATTAAGTATTCCATCAGGAGAATATTGAGAGAATGGCCTATTGCATAAAGATGTAAGAGCCAGATTCAGAGCCATGACCTGTCTTAGACCCAAACCTTGGAAAATTATGGGAACATTCCAAAAAATTTTAGCTTAACTGATTTTAAAATTATGTTAGCAACTGGAGTTACATGTTTTAGAGAGAAATAAATATTCCATATTTATTTATTCAACAAATATTTATAAAGCAATCTACCATGTGTAGGAACTTTGCAAAACATTAGGAATAACTATGAATATGATGCAGATTCTTTTCTTTTGGAACTTACAGTCTAATTAAGAACTGAACCATTAATACCTAATTATAATCTAAAGGAAATAAATTATTAAAAAGAGGGAAGTATAAATGTTATTAAATAGAGGTACCTAATCAAGTGTTTATTGTCAGAGAAATTCTGACTGAGGATCTGATATCCTCAAGGATAAGTGAAGCAGATCAGCTAAAGTGCAAAGAAGCAGAGGAGGAGAAGTTACAAGTTCTTTCCAATAGCCTAATAAAATAGCCTTACAAATTCCAGAGATTCCATGTAATTAATAATAACCATGGATGTCAATATTTTTCTGCTCCTGAACTTTTCACATTTATTATTTTAACTACTCCTCTCAAAAGCCTTATAACGTTGGTTATTACATTCATCTCATGGATGAGGAAACTGAGATTCAGAGAATTTAAAAATCTTGACAATGTCATATGGCTAACAGGTAGCAAAACTGGATCATCAACAGGGGAGGTCATGTCCCCAAGTCTTTCAAATAGAGGGACATAATTTTAGAGGAAGCAGAGAGCAATGGTTAAGAGTCTGACTCCCTGGGTTAAAATCTTGATACTATCTGTTACTAGCCAGATAAATTTTCATAAGTTTAACCTGTCTTTACTTGAAATCCTTCATTTACAAAGTGGAGATAATAGCAATATCTACCTCATGTATTTTTAGAAAAGATTACTTTAGTTAACATTTGTAAATTACTTAGAACAGTCTCTGTAATAGAAAAATGTCATTAAATAATAAAGTCACTCTTGCATGTCAATGTGCTAACTTTCTAGTTCCCTAAACAACGGGGTAGACTAGCATTTGAGAACTCCAGTGGACAAAAATTGTTTCAGAAAAGCATTAGTCCTAAATTGAACTGATACCCAAAGTGTAACAAAATGATAGTATTTTCTACTTAGAATTACTTTTTAAACACAACCTCTAAGCTGCAATTATACCTCCTACAAATTTTTGAAACTCAATCAGGGAATTCAATTGAGCTGAAACAAACATCAGTCTTAAAGAGGTGAACATCTGGCCTTATACTCATGCACTGGTGGCACCACCTAGGAATTCCAGCCTTTCCTCTTCTTCATGACAAGCATCTGGTTGATCCAGCTGGTTGTATGCCACCCCAAGTCCTATGATAGGAAGCTTCTAAAGCCCTCATCCAGAGGAAGAGGGAGTGTGGAAATCACCCCAAAGGGCTTTCTCTGCTCTACCAAGTGTATCAATGGAGAACTGGTCTGGATCAGGTGCCTCAGTTTTTTCAGCATTTTTATGAGAAAAAAAAAAAAGAAAGGGAAACAAAAATGCTGTTAGAACTAGGAAAAAAACTAGAAAAGAATGTTGTCATCTTCTTTATAGAGTTACTATGAGGATTATTTATATAAGAACATAAGGAAACACTTAGCCTAATGCCAACCTATCCAGGAGTTGAAAGTACAGTAATGGTAGTAATTTGTTGCCAAATGATAATTAAGTAATAGTAACAAACAGAAATAGAAAATATATGAATATTTCATTTATAATTAGCTGTGAAGATGAAGCTTTGTGATACGTAAGCATAAGGAAATACTATTTGAAATTGAAGGTTGGTAAGTGCAAATACATCTGTAAAAAATTCAAAGATATTTTCAAGTGATTTTAATCAAAGTATCTTAAAAATAATTACCCTTAATTTAACAAAAGTAGAATCTTTATTATATTTTTCTACAACTAACTTTATTTAATGTTAACTTTTTATCTGTGGCATATGTTTGCTCTTGTTATACAACCATAGCAATAATCCCTGTATGCAAATTTATAGATATGAAAGGTAAAGACAAAATAGTATAGTATAAGGAGAAGACCATAGGATTTGAAATGAGAAGACTGAGGAGATAGTTTGGAATTAGCCATTCAGAAGACACATGACCTTTAATATGTCACCAGGATTTCCCAAGCTCAGCAGTATCTTCATCTGCAGTATAGGTATATCCATACTTACTCTACCTCCCTTAGGTGAGGAACAACCGATCGTGCGCTGGGGTTGACACATCTGCTGTGAGAACTGATAGCATCTTTTCCAAACTCTTTACTCAATGACATTAAGTTGATACTTTGGAATTAAAAATCATGAAATATTTACACCATGAAATTGACAGGTGTTTCGAATCAAATATTCTCCATACTCCCCCACTTCTCCTCTGAGATTTAGTTATTAATCTTTTGCTAGCACACTACAGGGAATGTCTAATGAGAAAATGCGCCTGAAAGTGTTTTGCGAACTATAACATGCAATGCAAATAATGTTATAATATTCACTATGGAAAATTATAGATATGGAATCTGAGAATTGCATGTTAAAATATCATCAAATAATTTTTCTAATTAAAAAGCAAAGATATAAGTGAGATAGTAGGACACATTTAAATGATTTATTTGACTTGTATATTATAAAAAGGGCCTATCAAATCAAGACAATGAAGGTTACGTAGAACCTTTGCAAGGCAACTGACTATCTGTTTGCCTAGGACTAATACGGTCTTTCTGAGGATCAGGACAAGCTACATAATTTGTAGGACCTGATGCAAAATTGAAAAACTGGATACCGTGTTTGGAAATTATTAAGAATTTCAATACAGCAACAGTAGAGAGCATTAAGCCAAGCATGGGCAGTCCCAAGTAACGCTCAGTTGTGTGCTTATGAAGGTGGCTTACCTAGAACATAGGACTTTCAGTGCTAAAGCCTGAACAGCCTGGAGGCAAACAGAGACTAGCATGGTTAGCTACCCTACCTTTGTTTCAAAAAATAGTATTAATATATTATTAATGTTTTAGCATATGCAGTGAGATATACCAAAAAATACCAAGTATTATCAATTCAGTCATAAGAGCAGGACAAGAATATAGCTTAAATCATGCTTTTGTCTATAAAGATCTTTGCTTATTTTATGCTGCACAACTTAGTGAACTAAATTATTCTGTTGTGTAGTTCACTGTTCCCAAGTCTTTCCAAACACACAAATCTAGTCTTAGACTATAGAAAGACAGTATAAAATTGTTCCTTAAAGCAAGTTTCAGACAAACTTTAAATGAATAAATGGACCAGTATTCTTAATGTTTAAGATAATTCTATAGAGGTGTTTAGAAATTGGAAATAAGATCTATGAAATGTTGAAAAAACACTGGGTGATATAATTATGTAAAGCAAAAGATCAGACATGCGCAGACAAACACAAAACACACACACAAACATTGAGGTTACCAAGAGGAGAAATTAATCGATGTTTAAAATAATAGACAATTTAAAGTGAAAACACTGAAATAGTTCTGTTGATCTCCTGTATTGAGTTTATGGAGAGGACTGTGACTCATTATGACTGATTCAACTTTGTGCAAAAAATGAAGGTAATTAGAGGAGTCGTTCTCAAATTCAGTGCATATTGGAATTTCCTGGAAGACTTGTTAAAGCAAACAGTGAATCCCACTGACATTCTGCTTCAGTAGGTCTCTAGTAGGGCTAGAGTGTTTGCATTTCTAACAAGTTTACATGTTGTGTTGCTGGTTCACACTTTGGATGACCACAGAATTTATGGAGCATCTGTGATTTTAACTACCATTTAACATGAAATTAGATGGCAAGAAACCATCACCCACCACTACATTTACTTCATTGCTCTGTTTCATGGGTGAGAGAATTTCCTGAGTCAAATTAAAAGTATGTTCTAATAAATACAAATGGTAATTAGTTACATTTATAGCTGTAGGGCTAGCACTTTATTTGAGAAAACTTGAATTGCATTAAAAGTTAATGTTCCAATTATACCTAAGGACTTTCTTAGATCCAGAGTCCTTCCTGATCTATAATATTGCACTTCTGCTGCAATTAGTTTAAAATATAAGCCTTTTAAAAGTACTCAGCCATCAAATAGAACCTCTTAAAATTATTGTGTGTTCACTTGTAAGGCTATGGATGTCATAGTTTCTGAATTAAGTTGCATGTTAGAAGAGTAAATCAGGGGGGATAGAGCCAGTGGGTCTAACAGTCACTTCTCTTCAATCTTCACTTGCACTAATGTATATTTTTCAATCTTCTTTTTGTTTTTCTCTCCAATTAAATCTGTGAAACTCTATGAAATATTAAAATTGGTTAGAGATTCAATTAAAATACAACTAAATCAATTAAATTAAATGTCCTGGGTTGTGAAGATTTAACAATATACTTTTCCACATTTCAAAATCCAAAAGGCAACACAAAGCTTATCTATAACCCAGCTTCCAACAAAAGAGCATACTGAATCAGATAAGATGATGTGCGAAAATGTCTGCCCAGTGGCTGCCACTCAGTAGTTGCTCAATTTTTAAAACATTTTCAAGGGTCCACATTGAAACAGTTATCAATGTAAACACAGAAGTGAGTGATGTGCGATTTTAAAGGCAGTAGCATTTTTAGACTGTCACAATATACGAGGTGAAAATTTCAAGTGAAGGGAATAATATATTTAGATAAATAATATATTCAATAAAGTTTTTAAAGTGTGAGTTCAATTTTAAAGGAGAGAGAGCAACTTATCCTAAATTGGTGAATTCAAGCCTTGTTGCACTTTACAATCACCTGAGGTGTTTTTAAAACTCCAAGTGCCTGAGCCCCACTTTATACAATTATATTTGAATCTCCAGGGATCAGAGATAGGCATCAATATTAAACAGACAAACACTCTCAGAGTACTACTGGGAAAGAAATGAAAGAGAAAGAGGTAGATTGACAGCTCTAGTGTCTTATTATTATCACCAGCCTGAAACTGTATATATTAATTTCTGGTGGGAATGTAGCATGCAGATTTAGAAGCATAACATGGAGTAATTTGGGCAACTGCCACTGTCCTTCACAAAGAACTTTGAGCCATTTTTGCATCTGTGACTGCTAACAAGGTCCCTGCTGGCTTAGACTTTCTACCCAAGGGGATTCCTTGGACAAGACTAAGGTAGTAACATGTTCTGCACATCACAGTTAATGGATGAAAATAGCAAGCCAATAGGTTCATTTTATAGTCCAGAGGAAAAAGAGATTCCTAAGGTGTGTCAACAAGTCAGTACAGACACAATCTACCTCTGGTCTACAGGAAAAAAAGCACAGGTTGAAATCAATCAGAGCCATATTCAGTTCCTTGATTCCCTCAGTTACTAGCTTGGCAATTACTAGAATGGCAATCTTACTTCTAGAATTAGAATGACAGTCCTAGGATCACCCAGGAGCACCTAATGCTAAATGAAGGCAAGAAGCAAGCAGGTTTCTGTAGAAGTTCAGTGGAGTTTGGGAAGGGAAGAGGTATCTGGTGCTGGAATGGGTCCTGACAGTGGTGAATTGTGATAAAATAGGCTTTTCTGCTACTCTTGATTAGTAGCTATTATGATAAGTACCCATTTATCAAATTCAATGAATTCATAAAAGTGATAGCTTCTACTGAGGAAGCATCCATTTTATACCAGATTCTATATTGGGTGCTTCATATGTGCTATCAAAATTAATCCTCATGAAAATTGTAGAGATGGGCATTGATTACTTTCTCTCCTACCAATAAAGAAACCAAGGCTCAAAGAAGATAACTAACTTGACAAAGGTTATACTTTCTGTAAGGAATGTAGCATTTAAACCATGGTCTAATTAGCTCTAAAAGTCCTTCCTCTATGGTAGTATCTTCAAACTTGCATAGACAAACTACTGCAGGTTTGCTAAGATTTGCTAAAGAAAATAGACAGGGGGAGGGCAAGAATAGTGTGAGAAATGTAGAAGCTAAAGAACTTATGACACATGGACATGAACTGAAGGGGGGAATGTGGGTGGGAGGGGGTGTGCAGGGTGGAGGGGAATGATGGGAGAGAAGTGGGACAACTGTAATAGCATAATCAATAAAATATATTTAAAACAAAAAGAGAGAGAACATGGCGTAGAGAGCTTTAAGGAAATTTATTTCCAGGTCCTCCTTGCATGTATACGTTCCTACAATGAATCGAGTGAGAAGACTCCTTGAAGGTGTTCCTTTACCACCTCCACTTTCATGGTCTCCCTTCTCTGACTTTTCAGAAGAAAGGCATACATTTTCCCCTATCCTGAACCCATTCCCAACACAGGACTTTCCCAGAAAGGGTAAAAACTTACAAGCAGAGAATTCAAAATATTGTGGCAGTGCTGCTGAAGGGAATGACTTTAATAACTAAGTAGCAAAAGTATTGCAAATCAAGTGATTTGCAAATAAATTTATAATTTATAAGATTGCTTTCATTAAATAACCTTGATTAAATTGTCAGTTGATGGATCAGGTTATTCAGATCCTGGATCATTACATCATTTTTGTCATATATAACTAAAAAGGAGTTCAAATAATTAAGTGAAATTAATATGAAAATATTTTCATTCTAACCTACTTATTTATGAGGACAAAATTTTCTTAGGACTCAAATTATTTTTAAAAATTTAGAATAGAATTTATGTGGAGCTTTATTCTTTCTAGCAGTGAATAATATTCATTCATTAATCTCTGAATTAATTTTTTATTATTTTATTATTTTTTATTTTTTAATTTTTTAAAAAACATTGTATTTATTTATCTTTACAGGGGAAGGGAAGGAGAGAGGGAGAGAAACATCAATGTATGGTTGCCTCTCATGCGTCCCTTGCCCGGAATGGGCCTGCAACCCAGGCATGTGCCCTGACTGGGAATCGAACCGTGATCCTTTGGTTCACAGGCCCGTGCTCAATACACTGAGCTACACCAGCCAGGGCTATTTTTTTTTTTTTATTTTTTAAAGTTTATTTTAATTGTTGTTCTTATTCAGTTTTCTGTCTTCTACTCCCATCCCAGCCCACCGCTCCAGCCCTCCCCAGGTCCCTCCCGTTTCCACCCCCCCTAATTTTTGATGAACAATCTTTCATCAATATAATCAAGAAATAAATTTTAAATAAAACTTTACTTTTTATATTTAATAATTATTTTATTTATTGATTTGAGAGAGAAACAGAACAGAGAAATAGAATCATTGATTTGTTCCACTTATTTATGCATTCAGTTGTTGAGTCTTGTATGTGCCCTCACTGGGAATCAAACTTGCAACCTTAGCTTTTAGAGATAATGCTCTAACCAAATGAGCTACCCAGCTAGGGTCTAATAATTATTTTAGGTGTACAAATCCCCAGTTATAAAAACAGGTATGGGGAGGTAAAGTACATCATAGGGAATATAATGAATAAAATTGTAATAACTATGTACAGTGTCAGATGGGTATAAGATTAATTGGGTTAAATTATATAAATGTCTAATTGCTACTTTGTACACCTGGAACTAATATAATGTTGTGTGTCAATGGTAATTGAAAAATATAAACATTTAAAAAATAAATTATAACTAAATTATTTAATGATAACTTAATCCAAGAGATTGGGTTAACGGTCAGTCACATGAAAGTTTTTACAAGTTTAAATTTTTATAGCTACTGTTGATGCAGAAAAGTAAGACAGGCTGCTATAACAGCTTTTTAAAAAATGTTTCAAGTATAACATAATATTTAGGCATAATTCTGTGGGAAATAGAATAAAAAGAAGAGATTAAGTGAGAAAAGGAAACCCCATAAAATTTTAGAGTATAATAAAGTATGTTTAGGTAGTTTTTACATAAATGATGGTGAATACGATACATTTTCTAAAAGTGATATTAAATTTTTAGTTTTTTAATTTATACTATTTGTAACATCCCTGAAATTGTGTCCTCTGAAACTATTTCTAATTATGATTAAAACATTTTGGAATCTACTTTAAAATATGTGTGAGCATACATAAAACATAGTTTTACATTTTTGATTTGATGCTACTCAAGAATAAAAGCTTGAAGTTCATTGCTCTACAGAACTTCGCCCTGCATGCTCTGTGATTCGCTGCTACATGGGAAAGACAGTAGAGCATGCAGTTAAGAGCTGAGGCTCTACAATAAAACAGGTTGGTGTTCTGACCTCAACTCCTCTTACCTGTTTTTTAATCTTAGACAAGTTACTTGACCTCCCTGACCCCTTTTTCCCAAGTCTACAAAATGGAGATGATGAAGATACTTATTTTGTAGCATCATCCTCAAGCTTGTATGAAATTAGTCATGTCAAACTCTTAGAAAAATTCCTGCACATAGTGATTGTCAATTATAAAAGCTGACATAGATAAGAGAGTTCATATGGGAGGTAAGTGATTGTTCTTGGACTAAGCTTCCAGAGGTACCAGGGCTTAGTATGGTCTCTTAGAATGAATTCAAAAAGCTAAAAGAAGAGAATAAATCCCCAGCTGAGGGGTCAGAACTACTCCAAAGCACAAAGCTTCAAATGCAAAAGTCAAGAACTGCACCTTTAGAAATGAAGGGGTGGATTACAAAATCCTAATTGCATAAAATAAAGCTAGACCTCTTCTGCCCAAACTGTAGTGCCTTAAAGGTGTCTATTCTACATCATCATCATTGTCATCATCATCTTACCAGTTTCTGCTTGCTTGATATTTCTAAATGCTGAAATTCAATATTATGGCCTTGGTCATAGTTCCCCAACTTGGTTTCAGCTTAGAATTTAATTCTATTACGCTGACATCTTTGTCTCATTCTCAGTCTTGAGTTCTGCTTATATTTTGTTTTGCCTCAATGGACTTAAATGATGTCTTATTCTACCTCTTCCCAGGGAGTGTGTGAGAGAGAACACAAAATATCAAGAGCTCAGATCTTGAAGCTTAATTAAAATGAGTTAAAATCCCAACTCTACCGCTAATTCTGTAGCCTTGGGAAACTCTGAATTCTCTGAGCCTCAGTTTTCTCTTATTTACAATGGGAAAAATAATTTCTAATTGACTGAGTTGCTGTAGATTAGAGGACATATATTACAAGAAAAGCATTTAGTCCAATTAACATTCGGAAAACAATAGCTCTTATTATAACTATTATTCCCACAACTATTCCTGATGCAGTGAATGGGATGAATTAATGGATTTCTGATGAATTCTGAAATGCATGTTTTGCAAAATCAAACACAGTCTCTCCTGATGCCTGCTTCCCCATACCCTGCCCCAGACCCCACATTGTTGATAATATACAGCGATGTGGAAGGTCAGGCATATTATACTTTCTCTGGAACCAGAAACCAAAATTAAAGGTAACCACCAGAACTGGGAAGCAAAAGAACATGTATTGGTCTGGAAGGATCTGTTCTAAGTGTTACAGACTGAAGTGAGAACAACTATGCTGTTAATTATAAAAAAGGTCTAACTACTTTTCATTATCTAAAGGAGGAATAATAGGTGGGAGCAACAGAAGGGAGTAAAGATTGGCTCAACCTAATTTTTCTGATTAATCAGTTCACAATACCCAGATTAATACCATTCAATTCCAGAAAGATTTATTAAATACTCACTGGGTATTCAGAATGTAAAAAGTCCCAATACAGAATGAATTTTATTATTCATTCTATGACTTTGAATTAGGCTTCTACTTGTTATTGTAAACCAAATGAAATAATCACTTAGATTTTCAATCATTAAAGTAAACTAATTTTTTTCAATATTCTTTTTACTAACAGGATTCGCTAGTCCACTTACTGGGATAGCAGATACCTCTCGAAGCACTATGCACAATGCCTTGCATGTGTATATGAATGGAACAATGTCTCAGGTACAAGGATCTGCCAACGATCCCATTTTCCTTCTTCACCATGCATTTGTTGACAGGTTGGTGGACAGTTCTTTATAAATTATGTGCATATCAGTGTTAAATGAGTATAACTTTAGCTATTCCATTTGCTAATGAACTATGATGGCCTGTTGTCTCAGATCAGGTTCTCCAAGAAAGAGAATTTAAACTAAGGATTTGAATGTAAAGGTTTTACTGAAGTGTTTTATTACAGAGAAACCAGAGAGAGAATAAGTAAAGCAGGAAAGAAAAAGGAAGAAGCCAAATAAGAGTACAATTTCAGTAAAGTCCCAGTCTCAGCCAGATTTTGGTAGAGTGTAAAGTACCCATCAGTTTGTCTTGCCTTAAGAAAAGGAACTGATATTTTGTACTCCCACATTGAATAGCCATTGGCTACAGTGTTTAGAGTCAGGAAGGTGGGTATGTAGAGCTGGTACGAGTCTATCTAATACCATCTGAACAGGGCACTAATCTGCTGTATCTCATATATATATTTTCTCCCTCTGGTATTGTATTGTTATTTCTTCTTTTCCAACCTCAGACCCTCACATATAAGTAGATATAGTCTTTGATCTTAACGATTGGCCTGAGAATTATATGAGCAGTTCTCCAGACAGGGTGTACTATGGCCCAACCATCCTGTTTAAAGCAATTTGATTCTCCTGGAGCTCCCCTCTCCCTTATTAACCCTTATCCATGATAGCAGAAGAGAAAGTATATGGAGGATGGTCAGCTGTCCATATCTGGTATTCAAGAGGAGAGAAGAAAATAAAGCATCAAATCATGACCGAAAAATGTACGGTTCTTTTTCTGTTCCTTCTAAAGCAATTTTCTCAAAACAGCTAATGAACAAAGGGCACAGATTTATGCCAACCATTAAGATAATACTGTCATTCTCTTTAGTAAATATAACAGGTTCTATTTTTCCTGTTGTAAAGCTAGGGAAACTGAAACTGAAAACTAAATGTTTTACTCATCACCAGTTCCACCTCAGTGATGCTCCCAGGAACATGGACATAATATTAAATAAGAGGGTGACTAGTAGCCTGGAAGATTATTAGAAAAATTGTTATTGCCTTCATGGCAACTCTAATATTATAGGAGTTAGTCAATATTACAGGGCAAGTTTTACTCAGAAAAGTTACTTATTTATTTGTTTTTCAGATTTTTAGGGATAGAGGAAGGGAAAGAGAAAGAGAGGAAGAGAAACATCAGTGTGAGAGAGAAACATCAATCTGTTGCCTCTCAAATATGCCCCAACCTGGAACCGAACCCACAATCCAGTCATGTGCCCTGACTGGGAATTGAACCAGCAACCTTTTGCTTTGCAGGATGACTCCCCACCAATTAAGCCACATCAGTCAGGGCCAGAAAACATTTTTTTAAGAGAGTGTATATACATTAAAATTATCATAGCAATACAATACTATAACTACCTATACCCATATATAAAGGAGGGTTGAATAAACATCTTACCAGAAAAAAATAGATTGAACTTTTTTACTGAGTCATTTTTTATATTGTATTATCCTTGTGAGTTTTTGGCATTTTTCATCTTCAGTGTTATCTCATGAATTGAAAGAATTCTAGATTTCCTAGACACCTTGATATCTTAGGCAAGGAATATCAAACTACGGTTTACAGGTCAAACCTATCTTCTACCTTCATTGTAAATAAGGTTTTTTTGGCACACAGGCACAATTACTTATGAACATATTGTCTATGCCACTTTTATGCTACAAAGGCAGAGCTGAATAGTTGTGACCAAGACCAAATGACCCACAAAGTGAAAAATATTTCGTTTTTATCACCTTACAGAAAAAAAAAATTGTTGGTCCCTGCCAGACCACAAAATTTCATACTTATATAACTATATATCAAATGAGAGAAAAAAAAGTTGAGCTTTAGCTAGCCCACCAAATATACATTTACCAAAAAATGCTCTAATTGAATTCAGTATCTGGAGTCATGTCTGATTAAGAGAGACAAAGCCATTATGCAGGTGGCTTTTGGATGGCACTGTCGACACCTTTGAAAATAAGAAGTTTCTGCCCCCCCAGAATTCTTGGCTCAACCTGTCCTAGTAGGCCTGGGGCCACTGCAGCCCCACCAGCTGCATCAGCACCCCTGGCAGTCCCCGAAGCACCGCTGTTTCCGTCACTTCGGGGCTGGGAACGTAAGCACCTGCTGAGCCGTCCTCCTAGAAACTCCGGCAGAACAGAGGCTGCTGATAGCGGAGAACTACGGAGTAAGACAACTCCAGACTTGCCTGGAGAAGAACTTGTAAAGGTAGAGATCGAGAAGAATGAATAATCGGTCTAAAAGATGCGTGTAGAAGCCACCAGGGAGTTTGAGGGAGTTGTGGGGCAGGAGAGGCCTGATTTTGAAATACACATAATAATGTCTGATGATGACCCACCCACACCTAAGGAAGACTCATAGATGCAGCCTGATGAGGAAGAAAACGAAAAAGTTTGTCCACCAGCTACGGGAGCTGCCATTAAGATCATCCAGCAGTTAATGAAAAAGTTTAACTTGGGTTTGTTAACAGTTACACAGGCCTTTTCTAAAACTAGTGATTAGTCCTGGCTGGTGTGGCTCAGTGAACTGAACACCAGCCTGCAAACTGGAAAGGTCACTGATTCAATTCCCAGTCAGGGCACACGCCTGGGTTGCAGGCCAAGTCCCTAGTCTGTGGTGTGCAAGAGACAACCCATTCGAAACATCAATCACATTGATGTTTCTCTCCCTCCCTTTCCCTCTTTCTAACAATAAATAAATAAAAACTATTTTTTAAAAAATAGTGGTGAGCTGAAGGCTACTACTTCCTTTTCAGAGCCTGGTCAGAGGTCTGATGTAATCCTATTTGGTCCCAACAGGATGACTTATATTTGCAAATAGATGATGAGCATCCTTGAGATTCATTGATCGAAAAATCTGGTGCTCAGAACACAGCTCAGATAACTGCTTTCCCAAAGATGTAATGGAGAAGATGATGAGAAAGAAAAAAGGTGTGGCAGATAAAAAAGTGTGGCAGATGAGGTGGGAAAAAAATTGTGACCATTGAAATTTAGAGATTCTTTTATTGGACACCTGTCTTTGGACCAATGATCTGTGAGTCCTAGATTTTTGTAGCCGAGCAGAGGTGTGTAGGAAGATAAAAATTAAAGATATTGGATATGTTTAGAACTGTCCCCAGCAGCATCAGTGTTCTTATTAAAGGAAAAGATAAATCAGAGATACCTTGGTCTACATTAGTGATTTTCAACCTTTTTCATCTCATGGCACACATAAACTAATTACAAAATCTGTGGCACACCACAAAATATATTTTTTGCTGATATGACAAAAAATACAGGTATACTTTTGATTCATTCATACCACACTGCTTTGCTGTGTTGGCTTTTGTCATTTTTTAATTTGACAATCTAAGGCAAAAGAGGCCAGTGCCCCTGACTAAACAGTTAGGTATTGCATGTTTTAAAAAGTCTTGCAGTGCACTGGTTGTAAACAGCTGGTCTACATAGTAGTAAGTTTTGTGGGTTTTTTTTTTTTTTTTTGCGGGGCGGGGTGGGCTGGGGATGGAACCTCTGTTATTTTGGTGATAGGAGCTAGTGACCAAGTTAAAGGAGGAAAATTAAGAGACAGGTGTTTCCAGGCAGTGTGAATGAAGAGCCCCCTATCCTTCGGCAGCAGCTCCTCTAGATTATGATGCATTCCAAATCAAGAATCCAGAAATATGGCAAGATTTCATTGCAATGCCTCGAACATGGACTATCTAACCCTTGCATCCCCCAGTGAGCTCTGATTTCTAAACTTCTTTGAAAACCCATGTTCTCTTTTCTAACTTAATCTTTGGGGATCATGCTCCTTGGCTCTTTTTTTCTTCCAGTACTTTTCAGTCAATATTTAACACATGTTTATTTTCCTACCACCCAGTTTTGTGTAAAGTACAGACAATACCCGAGAGAGTCTCAAGAATAGTCTTACTTGGCTACTAGGAATGTGTTTTTATTTATTAAGGATAGTTTTGTGCTAAGGATGTGATAGATTTAAAAATTGGCGGATTAATTCTTCTTTGTTGTGATGCCTTCATTATTGAAAAGAAATAAAACTTGGTATTTAAGTCTCCATAAATAAATAAATACATACATGCATACATACATAAATATTTTTTTAAATTTAGAAAAATATATAAAGTAGAACACTGGGAAAATTGCCTAACACCTATTCTACCATCTAAAAAAACCCAGAGCAATAGCTTGTGTGGCTCAGTGGATTGAGCACTGGCCTGGGAACCAAAGGGTCAGTGGTTTGATACCCAATCAGGGCACATGCCTGGGTTGTGGACCAGGTCCCCAGTAAAGGGCACTCAAGAGGCAACAACACATTGATGTTTCTTTCCCTCTCTCTCTCCCTTCCCCTCTAAAAAAAATAAATAAATAAAATCTTAAAAAATAAAATAAAATAATTTAGAAAATTTGGGGAAGTATAGAAAGGATCAAATTAATAAAATAAGTCCTAGTTCACTATTCTCTTGTCCCCAGGAAAAAAAGCATAATATTTATCTTGTGTACAGTAAAGAATTGTATTTGCACATGGTTTTGTACTTTTTTCCTACTTAATCATCTATTTTAGATATTTATACATTAATACATGCAGATCTACCTTTTTCCTTGTAAAACCTGTTTTAGAATTAAATTGTATGTCAAGGTAATGAGAAGGCAAGCGACCAACTGGGACAAAATATTTGCAAAACATATCTGACAAAGAATTGTTATCCAAAATATACAAGAACTCTAAAAACTCAACAATAAGAAAATAAACCAGATTTTTAAAATAGGTCAAAATCCTTAACAGATACCTCACCAAAAAATACATAATGGCAAAAAATGAGCATATGAAAATATACTCCACATCATATATCATCATATCCCTTCATAAACTGAATTAAAACAAGATACCACTACACACCTACTAAAATGCTCAAAATCCTGAACACTGATAACACCAAACTGGGGAGGATGTGGAGCAACAGGAATCACATTCATTACTAGTGGGAATATAAAATATTACAGCCAGCTTTGAAGACAGTATGGCACCTTCTTACAAAACTAAGCACACTCTTATACGGTCTGGCAATCATGTTCCTGGGTATTTACCCAAAGGAATTAAAAATGTATGGTGCCAAAAAACCTGTACATAAATGTTTAGAGCAACTTTGTAATTGCCAAAGCTTGGAGGCAAATGTCCTCCAGTATGTGAATGGATAAGTAAATTATGGTACATTTAGAAATGGAATATTATTCAGCAATAGAAAGAAATGACCTATCAAGCCATGAAAAGACATGGAGGAAAATTAAATGTATATTACTAAGTAAAAGAAGCAAATCTGAAAAGTTTATATACTGTATGATCTCAACTGTCTGACATCCTGGAAAAGGCAAAAAACTATGGGGACTGTGCAGTGATCAGTGTTTGCCAAGGGCAGGGATGAGGGACAATAAGGAGAGCACAGAGGACTTTTAGGGCAGTGAAAATACTCTTTATGATACTATAATGGTGGATATATGTCAGTATATATTTGTCTAAGCCCTAGAATGTACAACACCCAGAGTGACCCCTAATGTAAACTGTGGACTTTGGGTGACAATGACGTGCCATGTAGGTCCATCAGTTGTAACAATGCACCACTCTGGTGGGGGCAGGGGGTTACCTGGGAAATCTCTGTACCTTCCTCTCAATTTTGTTGCAAACCTAAAGCTTCTCTAAATCACAAACCAACAAAACAGCAGCAAGGCTATGACCTACTTAACATTTTAAACAACTGAAATGCCTGGTAAACACTTTGCTGTTGTTACCTGATATCAGGCAAAGCACCATCAGAACCCTGATGAATAGAAACACAAAATGGATAGTGAGGAAACTGTTGAATCTTTTTCTTTTCTTTCTTAAATAGTAAACAATATAATAAAGTTGCCATAAAGTATAGAGAATCATTCTGGTTAGACACGGAATTTCTGGTATTTAAAAAGTAAAAAATAATCCTATATATTGTGGGCAAAGGCAATAAGCATTAAGCCAAGGAAAAAAGGCCATCAAAATTGAGAACAATTTGCTATGGTTTTTAACAAATTTTATAACTTTTTTAAGTTAGGTATTATAAATGAAGTCAAATAAAATTCACTTTCCAAATTTTGTCCTTCAATATTTTGGAACAAGCTCACACTTTAAGGGACTTTTAGGGGCTCCACAAGGTCAGCACTAATTATAATATTAAGATGCTATTGACATTCAATGTGTTTATAACTGCTATCTTTAAATGAATCAATAGAGGTTTTTAAATAAGAATTTCATTGTGTAGACATGTCATAATTTAGAAATCACTTAATCATTTATTAACAGGCTTCTTAGTTGTTTCTCTTTTGCTAAACAATATATATATAAATACACAATTTTGATTTGCGAATATAGCTAAAGATCAAATTCTCAACATTGGAATTGAAAGGTGTGTATCACACTTTATTACATTTAAAATTGTTAGATATTTCCAAATAGCCTTCCAAAAGTGACAGTGCCAGCTGCATTCTCACAGAGAAGGAAAGAGTGCCTGTCATCCTGTCCTAGGTGTAATGAACCTTCTTAATCTTTGCTACTCTGAAAAGTAAAAAAGTATTCATAAGAATTTCTCTATTTCCTGTATATGTTATACAATATATATTTTTTTCTAAAATGTCTGCTTACATTATCTGATCTTTCATATTAGGTTTATTTGTCTTTTTATTCCTGAACTGTATAGGCTTGTCATACTTTTTCTTAATTGTTCATTTTTGTCAAAAACGTTACAAATATGTTCTGTAGTCTTTAATTATCTTTCAACATGTAAACGTTATGCTTCTAGCTACTCAGAAGTTGTTTTCATATGATCCTTTTTATGCGATCTTTTGTTCATGGCTTCAGAGTCCTTAACTTTTTGTACTTTTATTTGTAAAAATATTGAATTGACCTAAAGCTCCAAGGTCCTTTCAGGAGTTTACAATATTCTGGATAATATATATATATATTTAAATGACAGTAGAATACATTAGCACAATTAAGGGCTTTAGCAGATTTCTTAATGACAGCTTAATCATGCTTTTAATTATGATTAATAGGTAACTGACAAATAGATAAGTCCAATTCAGAGTTAAAATTATTTTTCTCCACTATTCAGATTAAGGCCTGACAAGGGATTTGACACTCTCCTCATGTTTGAAAGAAAAAAAACCAAAACAATAAACCTTTCTGGCAAGGAGAGAGGGTTGAGAAGTGATCGCTGAAACAAAAAGAATAGGTTGGAGTTTTGTTTATTCTTTTTCTCCAAGAAGATTGGATTTGGGGCATGCTAAAGACAGAAAAATTTGAAACTTTTAACTAGCCTAACATTACAACACCCATCAAGCAGAGCTGAAATTTTCACAATGGAATCAAGAGCTTTTGTACCTTATTGCTTCCTATGGAAAGAAGATGAACATTAGTGCTAGACGGTGCCCCGTGGATAAATGTCAAAGCAATAGAAAGGGAGCTTTGGAAAGCCTTCCCTTTCCTTGGCACCTAATCACTCAAGAAGGGCCCAGGAAAACAAGAGCAAGCCCACTTCTACAGGCTTGTGATCATTCATCTGCCAATTCAATAAACATTAAACGTCCTCTATGCGTTGTGTGCTATATCAGGCCATGGGATGCAGCAGTCACTAACACTATCCCTCCCTACCCAATGCCTCCCAGTCTACATGGGTAAACAACAAAATGTAACTTCTGCAGTAATAGTGGTTTAATGGGCTAGAATACGTAGGAGCAAAGAAAAGAGCTCAAGGAAGTAAGGGCCACGAGAACAGTCTAGTTCAAGCCCTGCATCTGCAGCACCTATCACCATGCCTGACACCGAGTGGATACCCAATGGATATTCTGTCCTTACGTCCTATTGTTTGGAGCGCTCTTATGATGGTGGCTTTGTGAATAAGGAGTGGGATTTGGGCCTGAGAAGTTTGGTAATAAAAACATTTAATTCATAGGAAACAAAACAAGAAAAGCACAGAAGTGTGAGGTCAAAAACAAACAAAAACAAAACAAAACAAATTTTTAGAAATAGGCAATAGTTAAAACTACTAAAAGACTAAAAGCACAGCTGCCATTTGGTACTTCCTGCGCACCAAGTGCTAAGTGCATCCTATGGGCTGACTCCTTTAATTCCGTCTTACCAGTTAACTGCCATTATCATCCCATCTTATGGATAAATGGACTGAAGCACAGAAAGGTTAAGAAACATGCCGGGGTTTCTGTCCACCACAGAGAGATGGCTGGAGATACAGTGAGACTTTTGTAGGGCTAACACACAAACTTCTGTTTGCAGCCACTTACCCTGGGCTCTGGCAGAAGGAGGGAAGAGTGGACTAGAGATGTGTGAGGTGAGTCCTGGGCTGGCGGCTCTGGGGAGAGCACAGAAGGAGCAGCCACCTGGATTCCTGGGCTGAGCAATTCCCCTCACTGCACAGGCCAGCTTTGTCAGGAAAAGCTGAATCTGTGTTCTTAAACTTTTCTATGTTCTGCTCCATAAAGGATTTAGAGAGAGATATCACAGAAGAAATGTTAGTATATATAAACTAGTTCTTGTAAAGATAGTAGAGTATTAAGGGACTTTTTAAAGAACACACAATGCTTTCATTCTTTACTCAGTGTTCTCTCAGTGCTCTACAGTGTTGACAACACCTCACTGGTTCTTCTGTAGCTTGTCTCTCTAGTGCCTGGGAATCCTGATGAGGTATAAACCTGAAGCAAAACATTCCTGGGCTGACAAGCCTGCCTCACTCTTCAGCTACAGATTAATTACATGTTTTGGAGTGACTTCTTGGCTGTATTTGCCACTGAGGCTCCCCCTCCATTCTGCTCCCCAAGCATCCCCTGGGCCATCCGGCTAAGAAGGCTGCCCTGACCCACGTGCCCACAAGCCAAGTACCTGCCGAGTTGGCAGACCAGAAATAATCCAGGCAGAAGGCAGGTCCCTGGAGCTTCAAGGATGAACAGCAGATTGCTTGCCTGCTGGTGATTGCAAGGCTGAAGCTTGCTCAGAAAGGCAGAAATCCCAGGGTTTTGGAAGGAGGTGAGCTCGGAAACCAGAGAAATATCTCCAAGTCTACTCTAGGAATCAGACAGATGGCAGAGGAGGATCTGTCTGTTTCTTGGTTTCATTTCATATTGTTGGATTGTGACCAACTTTAAAAATACTCCCTGTTTGTTTTCAAAAGCAGGAGAATTAATTCCCTAGAACATGTAGTAGTTGTATCACTATAGTCATCCTTATCCGTGTCCCCACAACTATTTTTGTTCTTGCTGTTATTGTTGAATTGAGCTCTTATACCAATCTGCTTTGTTTGGACTTATCTGTGGGTTTGTCTGTTTCTTCCACTAAATCTTGAGCTCCATGAAGAAAGGGTTTATGTATTGATCATCTCTTGAATTTAACAAAGACCCAAGCACAGATCCTGGCACATAGGAAACATTCGTTAAATGCTTACTAAAGTGTTGTGTAATTGATCATTCTAAGTCAGGCAGCCTAATTTTGTTGTGGAGCAAAATATTAACCTAAGGGAATTGAACTGTACTCTATTAGTTGATAAAGAAACCACATGCTAACCTAAAGAATGTTCCTTGTACAATGTGGAAAATCTCTAAGCTCTTTGCATGATTAATGTATTTTAGTATTAGGGAAATTAAGTTGCTTAAATTAATATTGATAACTTGGAAATCTTAATAGAAGAAGGTAAAGAAACATGAGTTGTCATCAGTATTTGTTCAACTTCAAAATCTGAAAAAGAATAGTAAGATAAATCAACCCCACCCACCCACCCCAGCTTTTTTTTTACAAATAAGATCAGGGATCAGAGAGGGTGAGCTGCCCAAGGACACAATGTTTTGCAAAGTAGAGGGAAGAACGTTTTGAGGTCTTGTGGCACAAGGTGAGAGGTCCCAGAGACAGAATGGAATTTTTAAAATGACAGGGGGATATTTAACCAAGGAAGGCAGAAGCAGCATGACTATAGGAAGGTTCTCACCATAATTACTTAGAGAGCCTAATCCTTCCTTTTCTTGGCCATAAAATTCTGTTAATATGAGTATCTATTAAAGTTGTAGGCTTGGTAATGAATATATTTTTATAAACACATACAAAAGTTCTCAGCACACAATTATAAGACAGCCAAGGTCCTTGCCATTAAGATTCTCATATTCTAGTAAGGGAAAACACAAGTAGAGAAATAAATCAATGAGCACAAAATTCAAGTAAGTACTATTGTGTGATATATAATATGTATTTTATAAAAATTACTTGGAACATTTCCAATTCAGGTAGGCTTGTCACAGCTGGCATTGCTAAGGCAATGAGCTATGACTTGACACTGGGTTCATGGTAAGCAGCAAGCCATAGAAAATTCTTTTTGGAAAAGCATTTCAGAAAGCAAGAACAAGTTCAAAAGGCCCATGGCAGGAAAGGGCTTAGCTTTCTTTTCTCAAGGAGACCAGCAAAGCTAAAGATGGCAAACAAAAGGAAGCTGGTATAAAATGATCAGCAGGAATCAACAGAGACCTAAGTACAGTGGAAAGACTTTAAATCATTTCATCAAGGTACTAAAATAACTTTAAGTAGAATGACATTTTTAAAAGTTATCCTGACTGCTATATAAATGAATTGTTGGGGTGAGAACTTCAGTAGGGACATGTATTGCTCTATTGCAATGGTCCAGGTGAGAGATGGTAGTGGTTACAATGAGATGGGTGACAATGGAGCTATAGGGAGTAAAACTGAGTCCATGTGCATTTTAGCACTAAAACCAACTGGACATATCAACAGACTACATGGTGATATAAATATAGCTAATGCTATAAACAAAAGGAAGGTGGACTCAAGGATGACTCCTAGGTTCAGGAGCATTAGAAAAGAAAATGGAGTTGTTTACTGAAATAGAAAAGAATAGGCTAGTAACACATTTATTAAAGATGAGCCAGAGAAGCAGACTAAGAACCATTGGCCAAAGAGGGAGGGGAAAAACATGAATATTCAGTCATAAAAGCCATGTAGGCAACAATTTCTAGAATGAGGAAGTGACAAGTATATCAAGTGCTCTTAAGAGATTAATGCAATGGGGAGAGGAAATGCCTATTGGGTCTGTCAATTTTGTTTATCTTTCCAAAGAATGAGCTCTTGGATTCATTGATTTTTTTGTATCATTTTCTTAGACTCTATTTCATGTATTTCTGCTCTGACCTTTATTATTTACTTCTTTCTACTCAGGACTTTCTTTGTTGTTCTTTTTTTCAAGTTCTTTTAAATATAAAGATAGAGTCTTTATTTGAGCCTTTTCTTGTTTCTTGAGATAGACTTGTAACGCTATTAATTTCCCTCTTAGGATTGCCTTCCCAGTGTCCCACAGAGTTTCAATTATTGTGTTCTCATTTTCATTTCTTTCAAGGTATCTTTTGATTTCTTCCTTGATGTCATTGTTGACCATTCATTGTTTAATAACATGTTATTTAGCTTCCATGTCCTGTATTTTTCAGTGTTCTTCTCGTGGTTGACTTCTAGTTTTATAGCATTGTGGTCAGAGAAAGTGCTGGATATGATTCCAATCTTAAATTTATTGAGACTTGTTTTGTGTCCTAACAGGTGGTCTATCCTGGAAAATGTTCTATGTGCACTTGAAAAATATGTATATTCTGCTGTGTGGGGGTGAAATGCCTTAAAGATATCAATTAAATCTATTTAATCTAGTATGTCATTTAAGGCTGCTGTCTTGTTGATTTTCTGTCTGGAAGATCTGTCCTTTGAAATCAGTGGAGTGTTAAAATCCCCAATTATTACTGTATTTCTGTCAATCCCTTCTTTTTTGTCCCTCAAGATTTGCTTTACATATTTAGGTGCTCCTGTGTTGGGTGCATAAATGTTTACTAAGGTTATATTCTCTTGTTGGATTGTTACCTTTAATATTATATAGTGTCCTTCTGTGTCTTCAACTACAGCCTTGGTTTTAAAGTTTATTTTGTTGGCTGTAAGTATTACTAGCCTAGCTTTTTTTTTCTTTCCATTTGCATGAAATATATTTTTCCATCCCTTTACTTATAGTATGTGTGTATCTTTCAATCTGAGGTGGGTCTCTTGGAGGCAGCATATATATATGAATCTTGCTTTCTTATTCATTCAGTGACCTATATCTTTTGGTTGGAGTATTTAAACCATTTATATTTAAGATGATTATTGACAGGTACATATTTATTGCCATTTTATTTTTTAAACTATTTTCCTCTGTTTTTTTTTTCTTTTTCTTTTTCTTCTTCTTAAAGCAAGCCCTTTAACATTCGTTGCAGTGCCCGTATGGTATTAACAAGTTCCTTTAGCTTTTTCTCCTCTGGAAAGCTTTTTAATTTCTCCTGAAATTTTAAATGATAGCCTTCTTGTGTAAGAAGTCTTGGTTGTAGGTCCTTGCTTTTCATCACCTTGAATATTTCATGCCAATCCTTTCTGGCCTGAAATGTTTCTGTTGAGAAATCAGATGACAGTCTAACTGGAGCTCCCTTGCAGGTAACTACCTACTTTTCTCTTTCAGCTTTTAGGAATCTTGCTTTCTCTTTAAGTCTCGTCATTTTAATTATGATGGTGTCTTGGTGCTGGCCCCTTTGGGTTCATCTTGTTTGGAATTCTCTGTGTTTCCTTAACTTGGGTGTCTTTTTCTTTCACCAGACTAGGGAAGTTTTCCATCATTATTTCTTCAAATAGGTTCTTGATCCCTTCCCCATTTTCTTTCTTCTGATATTCTTGTGATGTGGATGTTGGTATGCTTCATGTTGTCCCAAAGGTTTCTGAAGCTATCCTCATTTTTTTAATTCTTTTTTTTTCTTTTTGCTGCTCTATTTGAGTGTTTGTTTCTTCCCTGTCTTCCAAATTGCTGATTTGATTTTCTGTTTCATCCAACCTACTGTTTATTCTTTCCAGTGTATTATTTATTTCATATATTTTATTCATTATTTCTGTCTGGTCTTTTTTATTTTTTCTATCTCTTTTTTAAGCTGTTTAGTATCTTTACAATTATTACTCTAAACTCTATATCTGATCAATTGCTTGCCTCCCTTCCTTTAGTTCTTTTTCTGGAGGATTCTACTGTTCTTTCATTTGGGGTCTATTTTTTTGTCTTCTCATTTCGACTTCCTCTTTTTGTTTGTTTCTCTGTATTAGGAAGCTCCACAGACTCTGGTGTGGGCCTATGTCAGATGCTGCATGTGACTGGCCCTGGGCAACCTGTTTGGAGCTTTCAGTGATCCACAGCTTTTGGCTCCCTCTGCTGTGCCTGAGTGTATGCAGAAAGAGCCAGGCTGTGCATCAAGGCTGGCTTTTACCAGCACTGGGCCCAGGGGAGGGTCAGCTAAAGTCTAAGAGCTACCAGAGGTTGGCCTTCATTATTAAACTTAATCACTGATATAACCTCAATCTGTACTCAGCAGCCTGGCTTAAGCTTCACAGAGCGGAGCAGAGTAATTTCTGTGGGTGGGGTTATTGCTTCTTCTCAGGCTGGTGACACTTGGAGGGGAGTGCTTTTCCTGGCAAAGCTGCCCTGTGCAGTGTGGGGAATTACTCAGCCCAGGAATCCAGGTGGCTGCTCCTTCTGTGCTCTCCCCAGAGCTACGAGCCCCAGACTCGCCTCACACATCTCTAGTCCACTCTTCCCTCCTTCTGACAGAGCCCAGGGTAAGTGGCTGCAAACAGAAGTTTGTGTGTCAGCCCTACAAAAGTCTCAGTGTATCTCCAGCCATCTCTCTGTGGTGGATAAAAACCCCACTGCTTTTCATAGCTTGATGTTATCTGGGTTCCATTCCTGACTTTGGTGCTGAAGGCTGGGGAGCCAAGCTTGGGGTTTAGGCCCCACACTTCTCAGGGGGAATCCCTTTGCTGCTGAAATACCCCTCCAAAACTTTAGCCACCACCCATGGGAGCCAACCAGCCTTCTGCATCTCCTCCACACTCCCTACCAGTTTTGTTGTGGTGAAATGGTGTCTTCTGTCTGTTCTTGGTTGTAAGGCTTCTCTCCAGCTAGTGTTCAGTTGGTTATTCAGGATGATTTCTCTACAATTTAGTTGTAATTCCAGTTTGGTCCTGGAGGAAGGTTTGTGCAGCTTCCATTTACTCCTCTACCATCTTGGATTTCTGACTATTAGGTCTGAAAACATTGGGGTAGCTGTGACCCTGAGAGCAGCAGTTTTAGTAGAATGAAAGCATCAATAGATAGGTTCTGAACAACTATTTTGAAATGTTTTGACAAGAAAAGAAGCAGAGAAATGGAAAGCAGAAGTGGGGATATGGATCAAAAGAGGAATTAGGACGCTTATTTTTTTTTAAGGACAAAGGATATTAAAGAATATTTTACACTATTGGAAATGAAACAAGTGCAAAGGAAGAGACATGATAGTGAAAAAGAAAATCTGCCTGAGCAAGGTTCTTGAGATTTGAGGTCCAAAGACCAGTGGAGAGGTGGGCATTTGTAATGACTAGGGATGGATCTTCCTTTAGACCTTGAGGGACACAAAGGGTAGATGGGGTATAGATGCACATGGGCTTGTAAACTTGGTGTTGTAAATTAGGGTATTCTGACCTGATTACTTCTATATTGTCATCAAAGTATAATGGGAAGTCTTCAGGTCTAAGTGGGGTGAGCTGACTGGGAAAATCAGAATAGGAAAGGAAGATTTTGTGGAAGGCTAGAGAAAAAATATTAGATAAATAATCTAGTATGACAATGGTCTGCTAACTTAAACATGCTCATTGGACAATAGCAAAGAAATAAAACATCACGACTTTTATTTAATATCTGCTTAATACTATGCAAGGCATTTCCATATATACCATATTTTTGGTTCTTAAAAAACTGTTTTTATCCCCTTTTTAAAAGTTTTAAGGTTAAGGCTCAGAAAGATTAAATATTAACCCAAAGTTGCAGAGCTATTAATTGACTAAAAAAGGATTTAACTCACTAGTATTACTTGAAAGTCCCCATCTTTCAGTTCTATCATTATCCCAATGAAGAGGTCACTGGCAATCCCATCAGAAACCAGAAGCATTATCTGTAGAGTAGTAGATTAGCCTGTTAGGGCTGCCATAACAATGTACCATGGACTCTATGGTATAAGCAAGACAAATTTATTTTTTTCAGAAGTCATGAGGCTAGGAGTACCTAATCAAGGTATTGGCAGGGTTAGCTTCTCTCTCCTTGGCTTGTATACTGTCATCTTCTCCCACTGTCTTTGTATGGTGTTCTTTCTCTACGTGTCTGGGCTTTAAATTCCTCCTTGTATAAGGACACCAGTCTTACTGGGTTAAGGCTCACCCTAAAGACCTCATTCTAACTTAGCTACCTCTTTAAAGAATCTGTTCAAATTCTGTCATATTCTGAGGCCCTATGAATTAGGACTTCAACATATAAATTTTTTTTGCGGGGTGAGGCACAATTCAGCCCATGATAGGTGGTAAAAATAAGTCAAACTGTAATAGGAAGAATGTAAAATATGAATTGAAAATGTCAAAATTGTCCGTGGTTTTAAAAAATGGGATGACAAAACAAAACTGAGAAGATGGCAACTTGTTTGACAGGAAGCATAATTAAGAAGAAAGGATTTTGGAATGGCCTTTTTTTCTTTAATAATAAGAGATACTTGATTAAATTTGTAATTTAAGGAAAATTTGCTAAGGAAATGAGAGAAAAACCATTAAAAGTGAAACACATTGAAATGCCTTCAAAAGTAAACTATGAAAAATATGGCTTCAATTGTAAAAGATCATTCTGTAGGGTAAATTATCCCATATTGCCACCAAAAGAAAACTAATTGAAGAATCATGCTATTTAAAATATCCATAGAAAATACTATACTGAGAACCTCATTTGACAAATTATTCATACAATGTTTTTATTGTATGACATTTATTAAGATGATTTAGTTAATATAAAGATTTCTGGAAATATCAAAACAAAATTTCTGCATGTGAGAGTGGCAAGGCAGAAAACCAGGCGTCTATGATACAAATGTTATTTCCATCCCGGAGCCAAGAAGGCCCAAGATGACTGTTGGCAAGGGTTAAATGGCACAATAGTCTAGAAATAACAATGAGGATGAGAATCAGCTGGAAACTCAGGAAAGATACATTATTAAACTCAAAAACTCAAAATGGCAGTAATAAAAAAATATTTTCTGCAGCTGTGTCCTTATGCAAAGCAATCAGAAGGAAGATTTTGATAACTATATATAAGCATTTATAGTTATCAAAAGAAAAAAAGTTATTTTTTTAAAGTGCTTTTTCCCTCAACAAAAGCAGCAAAACCCCTTTAATCTCAGAGAGAAAAAGAAGACAAGCAAAACAAGCTTCAAGATTTATATTGTGGGATACCTAGTGTCAATCAGTACAGCTTGGAGTTCGGTGGCAGAATTCTTAGCTCCCTCCCAGAGGCAGCTAATCTTTGCCTGGAAACAAGGCAAGAACTGGGGTGTAGGCATAAATGTTTCCTCCCAGTCCCCAGCATCTGATGTCTTTTCCTCATTAAAAAAAAAAAAGAGAGAGGGGGTGAGAAGGAAGGAAGGAAGGAAGGAAGGAAGGAAGGAAGGAAGGAAGGAAGGAAGGAAGGAAGGAAGGAAGAAAAGAAAGAAAGAAAGAAAGAAAGAAAGAAAGAAAGAAAGAAAGAAAGAAAGAAAGAAAGAAAGAAAGAAAGAGAAAGAAAGAAGGATCTGTGACTGCTGTGGCTCAGTTAGTTGGTTGGGTGTCATCCCACAAACCAAAAGTACGTCAGTTTAATTCCCAGTAGGGACACATGCCTGGGTTGCCAGCTCCATCCCTGGTCTGGGTAAGGGCTGGGGTGAATGTGAAAGACAACCAACTGATATTTCTCTTGCACACTGATGCTTCTCTGTTTCTCCCTTATTTCCCCTCCCTAAAAATTAAATAAATAAATAAATAAATAAATAAATAATTAAATAAAACCCATCTGTGATCTGAGCAGTTTTTCTGCCTCTCCCTCACTAGCAGCTAATCAGCCCATTAGAAGCCTGTGCTCATGCAGCCCAGACCACAAATGTACATGTTCTTCACCTTCAGACCTGGGCAGGCCCAGCGTATCTTCTCTTCTGGTTCCCATACTTTCCCATGGGCACCCAGTAAAGGCTGATGGAAAAGAGCTGGTAAGTGATTGAGTTTTCTGTGTCTTGGATTCCCAGGAATTCTAAATCATTTCATAGCCCACATGTAACTTATTTATTAAAATTTACTTTTCTCATCCAATTTTACAGCTTTTACTCTTTCCTCTCATATTCTGCAAAAGTTGAAACAGTTCACATATTCTGGCTCTTCTTGACATGTCTTACCACCTGTTAGAATCAGCTTGCCTGGTTTCCCTGTGAGTCTAGCTCTCTGATGGGGCAGAAATATGATTTTAAGTTGCAAATTTTTCTTAATCTTAAATTAAGAATGATGTTCTCTTGCAATATTTTTACCTCTTGAGCAGAAGCAGACCTCATTGCAGATAAGTATTAATTTTCTCCTCTCAGTCACAAAGTGAAGGCATACTAGGGTGTCTGGTTAAGTGTCAAGATGGAAGTAATCAAGCAAAAACCTTGGGTCAAAGAACAGGGAGTGAGGAACAGATCCTGAGAGAGCAGCAAATTATAGTTAAGACATGAAAGTGTGTTCGGATTGATACAGAGCTGCTATTAGAGGAACTGCTCACTAGAAGGGGTGTTAACTTTAGAATCAAAGTTCAGGAGTAAGTATTACAGCTCTGAAATAAAGAAATAAACACTGACTTCTGGCCAAGATGGAGGCGTAGGTGGACACACTGCCTCCTCGCACAACAAAAATTAAAGACAACAAAGATTTAGAAGCAAGAAAACAATCAGAACTGATAGAAAACTGAACTGTATGGAAGTCCAACAACCATTCATCCAGACCAGTAAGAGGGGCAGAGTTGCGGCAAGAAAAAGTGGAGACTGGTGGGCGTGGGCAAGCAGACAGCAGTAGCTGGCAGACCCCAGGTGCACAGGCAGTGGCTGGCAGACCCCGGGCACGGGGTGGCAGTGGTGCATACCCAGTGAGGCCGAGCAAGGTGGCTGGCTGACCAGATGGTCCCACATTCGCACGCAGATAATCCAGGCAAAGGGGAAGCGGCAGAAGGAACTGGAATCAGAGAGAGAGTGGAGAAAGCACCATTGTTTCCTCTTGGACCCCACCCCCACATACAGTGTCACTACCCAGCAACTGGGCTGCCCTGCCCTGGGAAACACCTAAGGCTCCACCCCTCATATGTAACAGCTGAGACAAAAAAAAAAAAAAAAAAAAAGGCTCAAATAGTAGAACAAGTCAAAGCCCCAGAGCCAATTTATCTAAGCGACCAAGAGAGAGCCAACCTAGCAGATGCATAGTTCAAAGCCCTGGTGATCAGGATGCCCACAGAATTGGTTGATTTTGCTCACAAATTAGAGGAACAAATGAGAGCTACAATAAGTGAAATGAAGGAAAATGCACAGGGAACCAATAGAGATGGGAAGAAAACTGGGACTCAAATCAATGGAGTGGACCAGAAGGAAGAACCAAACAACTAAACAGAAAAGAAGGAAGAAACAAGAATTCAAAAAAATGAGGAGAGGCTTAGGAACCTCCAGGACATCTTTAAACATCCCAACATCTGAATTATAGGGGTACCAGAAGGAGAAGAAAAGCAACAAGTGGAAATGTTATTTGAACAAATAATATAGGAGAACTTTCCTCAATCTGGCAAAGGAAATAGACTTCCAGGAAGTCCAGGAAGCTCAGAGAGTCCCAAAGAAGTTGGACCCTAGAAGGAACACACCAAGGCACATTATAATTACATTACCCAAGATTCAAATGAAGGAGAGAATTCTAGAAGCAGCAAGGGATAAGGGCACAGTCACCTACAAAGGAGTTCCCATCAGACTGTCAGCTGATTTCTCAAAGGAGACCTTACAGGCAAGAAGGGGCTGGAAAGAAGTATTTGAAGTCTTGAAAGGCAAGGACCTACATCCAAGACTGCTCTATCCAGCAAAGCTTTCATTGAGAATGGAAGGACAGATAGAGTGCTTCTCAGGTAATGTCAAGTTAAAGGAGTTCATCATCACCAAGCCCTTATTATATGAGATGTTAAAGGGACTTACCTAAGAAAAAGAAGATAAAAAAATATGACAGTAAAAAGACAGCAAACTCACAGTTACTAAAAGCCACACCTAAAACAAAATCAAACTAAGCAAACAGCTAGACCAGGAGCAGAAACACAGAAATGGAGATCACATTGAGGGTTAGCAACAGGCGAGTGGGAGGAGGAGAGAGGGGGGAAGTTACAGAGAATAAGTAGCATAGACAGTAGGTAGAAAATAGACAGGGGGAGGGCAAGAATAGTGTGGGAAATGTAGAAGCTAAAGAACTTATGACACATGGACATGAACTGAAGGGGGGAATGTGGGTGGGAGGGGGTGTGCAGGGTGGAGGGGAATGATGGGAGAGAAGTGGGACAACTGTAATAGCATAATCAATAAAATATATTAAAAAAAGAAATAAAGGTTCAGGCATTGCTGTGGTCCCATTTTCTCTGCTGCAGACCTTATTTCCATAACAGATTATAATGCCATAATTGTTATTTACAATTTTCTAACTAGCTCTAACATGATATGTTTGCCCTCAGCCAGTATCTCTACTAGCCAGGATCTTACCTAGTGAATGACAGCAAGTTTTATTCCCAGAGGATCTTCATTCCACGTACTTTTGTGTTACTTTGTTTACTATACATAGTCTTTCATTAAATTAAACTGTTTAACATAGAAATGCTAAAACTCCCCCAGAGAATGCCCTGAATCTTACACATAGACTTACCTACACTACTGTGTAACAACACCCCAAATATACCTTGAAAATCAGGATTGATCACATATACCAGTTTAGTATTCTTCTTTCTTACACATGCACTTAGGGGCATTAAGAACCTAAATGTCCTTCAGTTAAACTTCCAATTCATTGCAATATTGCTATGCACCCTTGCAGAAGCAGTCCTACTTGAAAAAAAAAACCTAAAAAACAGACAGTTTCAAAATTTTAGTGACAGAAAAATTATGCAAGTGGCTTATAAGATGTAATTGTGAAAGAAACTATACCCATTTCCACTTTTATTCTAGAACCTGCAGAGAATGCACATGGGAGAAATACAGGTTGGTGATTCAAAGCACACACTGCCTGTGTAAGACACGACCTCAGCTCTTCAGGATGTTTTCTCCCAGCTGATACCCTAGCTGAATCTTGAATGGTCAATCCATTCTTTTATTAGGTCAGTTGCTTTTAGGCAGAGATTTTCAACCTTTTTCATCTCATGGCATATTAACTAATTATTAAAATTCCATGGCACACAAAAATATATCTTTTGTAATCTGACAAAAATAGGTATAATTTTGACTGATTTATAATAATAATAATAATAATAATAATAGCTAATAGCAATAGTAGTACTAGTAGTAATAGTAACCGCAGTTTTTGCTCCAAAGTGCCTTTGTAAAAAATCTGGTGCCTGTAGTTGTATATAAGAATTTTCAGTACCAAGAATTAAACCATCAGACACAACCTTATTATGTGATGTGACCACTAAGATGCACCTCTGTTAAAGGACCTATTTATTTATGGTTCAAGAAAGAGCAGTCACACTGGACAGTTAGTGTTGTGTTGGCTGTTGTCATATTTTTATTTGACAATCTAAGGGAAAAGAGGTCAGAGCCCCTGACTAAACAGTCAGGTATTGAATGCTTTAAAAAGTCCTGTGGCACACAAATTGGACATCACTGCTTTTAGGTAATGGACTACATGGTAAAGCTAGCGAATTCCATAGGCAGTATCAGTGTTGCAATGTTTTTGGTATGGGATGAGCCCTGTAGTCAGAAGCAAAGCTGATCAGAATAACATAATAAAGAAACATTCCATGGGCCCATGGTAGTGCTGGCAGAAGCATTATCCACAGAGGTAGGAAATCTATGTAGATACTCATCTATTCTGGTGAATGCAATTGCTGTATGCTTTCTGATGATAGACCAATACAATCAAAGTTCCAGTGAATTCTTCCCTGGTCTAAAGGAATAGTGTTTTATCAGAACCTCATAGTTGGTCTCTGGTATTAGCATATTTGGTGCTCCATGTACTGGTACCTAGATCAGCCTTTGTGAGAAGAAAAGCTAAACTGTTGAACCCATGCTTAGCCTCCATCTCTGTCATTATGACTAACTTTTTACATGGGTTTATCGAGAAAAAACTGTTGCAACTTGAGAAAGAAGCTGAACCAAGTCAACAGAATAAATCAACTTGTTCACCTTATTATTAATAATGGAAGGGTGCATTTGGATCTGTATGCTAATAGCTTCATAACTATGACATGTTCTAAATAATAACTTTCTTTATCATATAGCATCTATTTTCCCCAGATATAAATTTCCTCAGATACTCTTCCCTTGAGAATTCTTTCTATGGAGAATGGCAAATTAAATATTTTTCAAAGTTTCTTTCATGCTGTCACAAACTGACAGACTCCAAATATTTTGGTATGACACGATTAATTATGAAGTTCCTTCCTATTTGTGTACAGGTCTCTAAATGAAGGGCAGTGGACAATCTTTGAGGAGAGAGTGAAAAGTAGATACCATAACTGAAGGCACTGAAAGTTCGAGGCAAAGTACACTCACCTATCCCCCAGCTAGGGAGAGCTCAGACTTCTCATCTGGAGTCATGAGGAGCGTGCCCCACTCCCAAAGACCGTTGTACCACTGTTATCCCTTCCTTGAAATTATCTACCAAGTTGTTCCTTCCTCTTCATCCACCAGCTGATCTTCTTAGCAACCCTTCAAGCTCCAGCTCAAACATTACTTATTTTTCCTTCCTGTCAATCAGAGCGGATCACATCCTTCTTTTTACTATCTTTTACTTATCTCTATCGTAGTGCCCATTAAAATTGCATATTCATGTACCTGTCTTCCATTCCAGACTGTGGGTGCTTTTGAGTACAAGAACATGTCTAAGGTCTTTATGTGCAAGAGTCATAGTAGCCACTCAGAAATATTGGCTGAATTCCGTGTGAAGACTTTGAGTTTGGGGATTAACAAACATTGACCCTGATTTCAGATGGAGAATGTAAGGTGTCACTTTTATGCAAAAGATGTCCAGATATCATACTATTAGTTGCTGGACTCAAAGAAAAATTTGCAAGTGTGGTTTCCATGTTCATTCTGTCACTCAGAATTCATCTTTCTCTGCCACTTGACAGTGAGTGGAAAGTATCTCCATAGTTTCTCTTTCCTTTGACATGCTTCTCATTTCATGAATCTTACTAATAATCCCTTGGGGAACACATGAAACAAGTGATAACAACTTGGGATGTTTATAGAGATTCCAAAGTTCTCACTGTCATAGACCCTTAGTTTATATTCCTAACTCCTCTTAAGATAGTCTGTGTTTGCTCCTTTGATCTTCTGTACTCTGTTATTCATGGTTTTATGGGCTTCACTAATTTCTCACCTTTCTACACATTACTTCTTAGCACAAGGCAGGGATTCTTTCCCTTGTGTTGGCTCCGTTCCCATAGTGGAGATACATCACGAACAGAATAATCAAGTTCTCCTTTGCCTGAAGTGCCAGTTTATGTTTTTAACTACAGGTTAGTTGTCACTCACTGACCTTTGTAAGAAACACATTTGTCAGTTTTTCCCAACTGGAAGAGAAGATTAGAAGAATAGAAAAGTACAGAGACTTGAAAATATTAGTAGGTGAAGATTTTGGCTACAGAGGAAAATACGAGGTAGATAGGTGGTATATAACTACTGTTTTGAAGAAAAACACATAAAAGTAATCTCTTTTTCAGGCATAGCGCTGTCTTTTCTTGGGCTTCTTTCTTCCAGTAGTTAGAATCATCTGTTGCAAGATGTCAGGTTAACTCCAGCTGGGTTTGCTTTTCTGAAAGCTGCTTTACATTATCTTCTTTGATTTTAGGCTAGCCTTAAACACTTTATATATTTTTCTCATCTAAATTTCCAGCGATATTAGTATTATTATACCATAAATTATTTGCATGTTTGTGTTCCATGTGTTTCTTTAATTATACATCATAAATAGACATATTCCTAGGCATCATGGATGTTTAGTGTTCAGTAAGAAGAAGCATTTGAGCTCACACTGAATTTTCCTTCTGCCGGATGGTATTCTTGATGTTCAAATGTTTGTGACCTTCCTTGCTTTCTCATTTTGTTTACCAATGTTACCTTTGATTTTTCATATAGTTTCAGTACAGTCCCAATTTACTTAGCTACCCCGATGTGTTGGTCTCTTGCCTCCAGTCTCTCCGATACAAAATCCATCCTGAACAACACTTCCATGAAAATCTTTCCATGCGCAACTATTTTTTAACCTTATCACCTTCTCAAATGTCAACAGTGACTCTCATTACATATGGAATAAATTCAAATGCCTTAGGCTGATTCCTGTATATTTTTTGCTCTTTTATTACTGTCTGCCCACATTTTCCCATTTATTAACTAAATGGACTGAGGAAAGTTATTTAAACTCCCTTTTTAATTTATATGCACCAAACTAACCCATTAATTTTTCTCATTATATGTTCTGGAGAAGAGATGAGACCCAGAAGATATTCAGGCCAGGTATGGGTATTGATGAGTTGGCAAATTATTAGTGATTCAAGATACAGAATGAGATTCTTAGTGATTTTTATTAATAGAGATTCATAGAGCCTACAATGGAAATAAAAGATACTCTAATTCCAGTTGAGGTTTGGAGGAAATTAATTAATAGAATTATAGCTTTCCTGACATTGTGAATTCAAGGATCCTTAGGTTGTGATCTCTGAATTCCCATCAAATCATACCCATTCCTTGTGAGGCTGAAAGTAATAGAGTGTGTGTCTGAAGGGCCATATCCCATAATAGTGCTGATATCTTTTTGTTTGCAGGAGCATCCTCATTCTGAATAAAGGCGTTCTCCATCTGTATAATCATAAGATATATGCTGAACTCTCTACTGTAATCCTCAGAAGTGGGGGAAATCTATACCAAGTGGGATGAAGCAGTAAGGCTGTTAACAATGAAAGTTGATGCTCAGGGCCTAGGGATACGGTACCTAAAGCATAATTCAGAGAGGATGTTGGAAACCTTAGACTGTGTCTGATGCTCATGACAGGAACAATTGGTCAGTGAAATGGTGTCTTTATTAACTATGCCCACATTGAACTTATATTACTAGTATTACCACAAATGATAATAACTTTTACTTTGTAGTAACTAAAGACATCTTTCCACATCAGATACAGTCCTTGAAACTTGGCTAAAGCAAAAATACAGAAAATATGTAAATAAATGACTTTTCTCCCTAAAGCTGATTAAGGAAGGAACTCTTCCTTTTGAAACATTTATTTCCCACTGTACCATACACTCTGTCCATCCTTGCTTATATGGATACATACTCTAGAAGTATTTTCTGTATTTTTATAATATGTTCTCCTCATTCCCAGGGAACAGGTTCTAGAAACCTTCTGGGTGCATTATTTATCTGAGTACCAGCTGTGTGCAGGCACTGTTGTAGGTGTTACAGATGTAGCAGTGAACAGATTAAACTTTCATTTCTAATACAAAATGCCATAGGTTTTTCCACTGGAAGCTCTTTTTCAGTGTTCCTTTCTTTTTCCTGATTAAATGATAAAATATGCAAATCACACACATTCACTGTGTATGTGTTTGTGTGTGTGAGTGTGTGTGTGTCTACAAAACACACAATTGGAAATACTGGTGTCATGGCAAGTGTCAAGTGCAACAAACTTGCATGTGATTCCTGTTGCTCCGTTTATTAACTAAATGAATGGAGGAAGGTTATTTGAATTCCCACTTTTTATTTGTTTTCTTGGGGGGTTTTGTGCGTTTTAGTGTGACTACTGTTGTGAGGTGACACTTCACTAATGCTAAGAACATGTAGTGCAATTAAACTGCCTGGTTTTGGATCCTAATTCTGCTACTTGCCACTTCTTAGCTGTGTAACCTTGGGAACATTTCTTATCCTCTTTTTCTTCAGTTTTCCCATCTGTCAAATAAGGGTAACAAGGATAAAAATGTATGTCACAGGATCGTTTTGATGAAATGAGTTCCTGCATGAAAAGTACTTAGAACAAGACCTGACATGTGGTTGCCATGCTAGCTCTCACTACCACCGCTGGCGCCCCCTGCAGCACTGCTGGGGGATGACAGCCCAAACCCTCAGCAGAGTACCAGAGACCTGCTAAATGGAACTGGTACTGAATTGACCAGCTTTTTAAAAATTATTTTATGAGACTCAGCAGTCTCATATTTTTATTTTAATAAAAAATAGAAACTAATGAAAAAGTCCAAGTTAAATGAAGAGAAATTTTAGAAGGAAGGGGGCAGCATAGCTGTCTTAAGAAAATACTAGTTGTCTGCTTATGTAGAAGTTACCTTATTTATCTTTGGTCCACTGATACATTGTGATCTCCAATAGACAGAAGTAACACATTTTGATTTATTATTAAATGTAGATCTTTCATAGATGGAATACATTTTGACTTATTATTTAATGTAATATATAATATAACACACCTATCCACTATAATTGTGTTCCTAAAATTCAAATCAAATTATGGTCACTTTTTATCTGAAGTACTTAGGTGGTAAATTGGCTCTCAGGATCAAGTCCAAGTTGGTATACAGAAGGTCTTTCACAATCTGTCCTCTCTCACCTCTCCAGTCTCATTTCCTATTGATCCTGCACTACCCTATATTGTGTCTGACCCACCAAACTACTTTCATGTTTCAATGGCATCAGTGCCCAGGCTCCCTGTGGGTCTGTGTTTTAAATGTATTGCCTTCCCCATAATCTATCTACTTACCAGTTTAAATACATCCCAGCTGTGAAGCTTTCCTGGACTCAAATTCTGCTGTAATCCCACAGGATTTATACACCTGCCTCCAAGAGCATTATTACATCATTTTGAAATTTATGTGCCTCTACGCCACATCATAAAGTGAGATCCATAAGAACAGGGATCTATTCTTATCCATCCTGGGAGCATGATATGTAGCGATATGTAGTGAATCTTATGACAGAATGTATAAGGAATAAATAAAGGGACAATTTAGTGAAGGGGGAAAGTAAGCTTTATTATTACCACATCACAGGTAAGAGCACTGAGAACTTGAATGTCAATCAGTAATACCTATTGAGAGCTAAATGAATGGTCTGTTCCCTACTGACACTCAACTTCATATGGGAGGGAGGGCCCTTTAGGATACCTTTTCATGGATTCATTCTGAATAGCTGTGGCCTTGTGAGTACAGCTTGGCTCATTTGATTTGAGTGCAATTTCTGCCTAACACAGTGGTTCCCAATCAAGGGTGCACATTATAATCACTTGGGGAGCACTATGGCTTGCTTTTAATCTGCTCTCAAAACAGTTCATAGCAGGGTGTCTTGCCACTTAATGACACCCATAAGTGTTTATGGGAAAAGGAAAAAAAAACCCTCTGAAATGACCTTTTCTTTCTTAGACTTCTAATTCTTTGGTTCTTTTTGGTTCATTATCACTAATATTTTAGTTGTTACACTAACTTTCCTCAGGTTTCATCATTTGCTTAAATGATTTTAATCTGGTTTTCACTCCCTTACCCATTCCCCAAGGACTGGTTTACCCTTTCCATAACTAAGCTAAAAAGTTTTAGATTATGTATTTGAAATTGTACTCAGTTGAAGTTGGGACCAGTTGAATTCTTAGCTGTATAATAGGCTTTTCATCGGCAGCTACTCAGCCTTGACAATCTATGCCCTGAACGTGTCCGTTTCTTTCAAAAGTGCTGTTTTTCATTAAAAACTTCCAAATACTTCTTAAATGAGTTCTATCGTTAGCCAGAGGCATGAACTAAAAGACCTACTGGGACATTGTTATTTCCAACCCAGAGGGAGACTAAATTTTTCCAGTGGTCTCAGTGAAGTAGGTCATGATCTATTACCTGGTTACTCTTTGGGTCCCCTAATTCAGCTGTTGGTTCACTTAATTACACATTAATTAAACATGATTATTTCACCCTTTGCTTAAAATCTTCCAATGGCTCTTCATAGATGACAGACTAATAATCAGAGTTTTTACTTTTCTTAATGTATAGAAAGGCCCTGTGTTAGCTTGGTTTCACCACATGTACCACGTACATCCTTCCCTGTAGCCCTTCAGAACTACTTGCAAGGCCCCAAAAGCAGACCTTGTCATGCTTGTGCCTTACTCTTCCTAAACTGCCTTTTCCCTTTCGTTATTTTACCCAGACTTCTGCTATTCAGTTTTCAAGACTAAGGTTCAAGTGTCATCTAAGATCGGGTGCTTTACTGGACAATACCTGTGTTGGTTAATACTATGTCAACTTGTCTAGGTCATGGTACCCAGCCATGTGGTCAAACACTATTCTGTTTCTGTGTGTGTGTGTGTGTGTGTGTGTGTGTGTGTGTGTGTGTGTGTGTATGCACACAAAAGGGAAGAACACACACACACACACACACACACACACACACACACACCCATTCTGTTGGTTCTGTTTTTCTGGAAAACGCTAAGTAATACATCACCCATTCCCCACACACTCAGATACTATCTACTCTTTCTCTCTTGCTCTTTTTCTGTCTTTTTTATGATTCCACTCTATCTCTTTTGTTGTATTTGCTATGCTATCCTTTCCTGATCTTTTTTGTATCATATTCATTTCTGTTCCTTGAGTATGTAAGATCTACGAGTCTTCAGAGCAAAGGAACAGTTAGGGTAAATACTGTGTAATTAATGCAGGTGTCTATTGAACAGCTTACAACTCAAATGAAAGTCAAGCAGAGCCCCTTCAAAGTTTTCTTAGAGATAATCTCTGGTAGAAGCAGATGCATTCTCACAACTTCAGGACCCTCCATCACCCTACGTAAGCACACAGAGGACAAGGGCATTTACTATAATCAGCCCCAGGTCACTCAGTTCCAATCTTGGTTGTGCTACTAACTAGCTGTTGTTTAGATTAGAAATATTTAGTCTGTAAAATGAGGGGTTTGGAAGGAAAGAAAACATAAACTATTACTTTTTAGGAACTAGGCCATGCACTTTATGAACATTCTTTCATTTTATCCTTAAGTGTTATTATTCTACTATCCCTTTATTTCATTTTTGTTCTCCTAATTATGTTAAAGTAGATAATTCCATCCCCATTTTACACATGAGTAGTTTCTCTAAATTTAGAGGCTTAGAGGGATTTCTCTGAATTTAAATGAAGATATTTATCATCTTTTTAATAATTAAGGTTTGTGTAAGTGGGTAAATGTTTCAAAAGTAGGGCTACATGGAAGAAAAAATTAAAGCAAAAAAGTGAAAAGATGGGAAACCACATAATACATTTTGAGTGACTAGAATTTTGAATGGATGGCTGGCATCTCAAGCTGTGGTTTTCAAAGACAATGCAATTATCACTTCATCTGCCCTGCCTTTTCAGAAAGATGACAGCTGAGAAAAAATAACCCCAGATTCTCTTATCTTTTATTGTCTCACTACTCCCATAGCTTCATTTATTTACTACAGGCTGATAGTGTCTCAATTTATATGTCCAGAGTAAATCTTGCTCTGAAATTCAGACCCAAATATCCACCTGATATCCCCACTGGAATGTCTAAAAGGCATCTTCAAGCACAGCACATAAAAACTCAGATATTAACATCCCTTCCTCATGCTACACTTTTCCTCCAGTGATCTATATCTTTGGGAATAAAAAATATCTTGTTCCACAGCATACACCAGGAAACATGGAGTCTTCTGTGGCATCTCATCCTTCAGTTAGTTGTACTGCTTGGATAGCCACTGCTTTCTGCCTAACTAGAGTTTTCTCACTGCTTTCCTCATTCTTTAATCCCCACACATCAGCTCTTACTATCTATCCATCAGGCCCTTCTCCAAAATGCAGTCTGTAATCATTTAAAAATAATGATTTGTTCATGTTAACACCCATCACCCCAGATAAAACAGTGGCTTCCTATTGCTCTTAGGAAAAAACTACAAACATTTCTCCAATGGCCTCCTCTACCCATCATGATTTGGGTCCCATTTAACTCTTCAGCCTTATCTTGAACTAGTCTCTCCTTATACTCCATAGGTAGACAGCCCAGTCATTTTTCAGTTCCTTGAAATTGTTTTGTATCTCTCCTCAAAATCCCTTTGCCAATTATATTCTAGTCTTCAGGAATACCACTACCATTTCTCTAAATATTCATTCTTCAACTCTGGGTTTAATACACCATCAAAGACTTTCTCAGAGGTTGGAGACTAAATGAGGTCTCCCAATCAAATATTGTTGTCGTGTGGCTTTCTTCCACAGTATTTACCAGTCTGTAACTAGAGATATGTGTCTGAAATCTCTGGTTACTATCTATCTCCACCACCAGACTCTGAGTACCACAAGGACAGGGAACTCCACCAGTACCCTGCACAGAGTGAGTTTATTAAAGATGCTCAGAATATACATATTTACTTGTGAAATAGATGAATATGTGAGTTAAAGTGTTCTATTGTATATGTGAGTGTTACATTTTTGTGGTGGTGGTGATGGTGAATGTACTAAATCTCTAACTACATTAAGGCTTACTTATTGACAGATTTTTTAAAATAAATTTTTATTTTAAAATAATTTTCCATGTATAAAAATTTTTCAAAGACAGAACATAGTTCCCATGTATTCCATATCCAGTTTCCCCTAATATTAACATCTTACATTAGTATTGAACATTCATCATAATTAATGAAACAATACTGATACACTGTTATTAACCAAGATCTATACTTTATTAGGATTATTTAGGAGTTACCTAATATCTTTTTCTGTTTCAGGCTTCCATTCACTATACCACAGTACATTTGATCATCGTGTCTGTTAGACTCCTCTGGGCTGGGCCAGTTTTCAGACTTTCCTTGTATGATGCCCTTGACAGTTTGGAGGAGTACTGCTTAGATGTCTTGTAGGATGCATATGTATGTATGTATGTATGTATGTATGCATGCATGCATGCATGCATGTATATCAGTATGGACTCATCTATATTTATTTTTTACTTTGGGTTATAATGTAATCCAACCTTATTTACTCTGTGGTTCAAATTGTTCCACTTTTGATCATTGGGAACTATCGTGGTTGGCTCCTCTGGTTTTTTTTTTCATTGAAGAATATTTCTTCCGCTCTCTTTATTCTTTCTGCTTCTGTTATTCTAATTACATGCATTTTACCCCTTTGATATTGTCCCAGAGTTGTTGATTTTTTTCGTTCCTTTTTTGTCTTCACATTTCAGTTTTGAAAGTTTCTATCTTCAAGCTCACTGATTCCTTTCTCATCTGTGTTGAGTCTACTGTGTCTATTAAAGTCTTTTTCATTTTTATTAAAGTTTTTTATTTCTAGCATCTTCTTTGATTTTTTTCTTAAGGTTTCCATATGTCTGCTTGCATTACCCATCTGTTCTTTCCTTTTGGACTACCTTGTAATTTTTTATTGAAAGTCAGACATGTTTTATTGGGTGATAGGTATTGAGGTAGATGGGCCATTAATGTAAGAATTTACATTAATCTGCCAACAATAGTGTTTAATGGTTTTTGTAGTCTATCTGTGCCAAAGGCTTCAAATTTCCCTAGTATCTTTATTTATCAACATGTCTCAAGTATTCCTACCAGGTTATGGGTCCAGCACTTCTCCTGGTAACTAAATCTCATTTGTGTTCTTCTGAATGCACTTGCCTGCAGTCTTTTGGGGAAGCAGTTTGCCCTGTGAGCTTAGTTCTCACATGGGTCCAAGAAAAGTTGTTGATTTTCCATTTATCTAGTTTTTTTTTCTCATTTTATAGATGAGAATGACCAGGATCTTTAAATATCAAATGTAAAACCTGTGTTACTTTTATGTATAAAATACAACCTTTCTTGTTTCTCTCAGTGATCATCTTGACCTTTTCCTATTTTCTTTTTTTGTACATTTCATTGTTGCTCAGACTTCCAGGAAATTATCTAGAAAAAATTTAAATGAATCTTTTGTAAGAGAATATTTTCCCCCAAATGTCAGTGTGATTATCTAAGTTAAACATTAGTATTCCAATGTGAGCTATTCTAGACATGGTTTGATGAAATGAACTGATGGTGAGAACCACCAATGAAGAATTTAATCAAGATTAATACCTTCATTTTAAAAGGTTGATAAAGTGAGTAATCACATTAATGGTTTCATTCATTAAACTTTTTGGTGCTAAGAATTGATGTCCTTGTCTTATCTAAGTAGAGAATTTTTATTTCTTGGAAGAAACAAGATTATTTATAAATTGAACTTTATTAGTAATTTTTCTCAATTTACCAAAGGCACAGTTTTTGCCTCAAGCCCTTGTCTAGTAGCTCATGGTATATTGGACTGTTCCTAAATCAGTCAGTTAGTCGGGGTTGGGGGTGAGGGCGGGGAGATTAATTATCAGAGAGATTTCTTCCCATTAAAAAGCAGATTTATCAGTTGAAAACTTGTAAACATTGTTTAAACATTGTTTGGTACAAATAAAATGCCTTATAAAATATCATCATAATATAATTATTTTTGTAAAATATGTATGTAGTGTTATACATATTTTTAAAACTAGATATAACAAAAATATGGAGCAATTATATATGATTTTTTCTTTTCTCTTTTTTGCTTATTTATACAATATTTTCTGACCAGTATACAGGATGAGGCAAAAGTCAGTTTACAGTTGTTTGTATGAAAATAATACAATAATTAATAAATAATAATGTAAGAATGAACTCTGTTTGTTCAGACTCACAACTATAAACCTACATTTGTCCTAACATGTCTAATCAATAAGTAATGCTTGTGAACAGAACACGGTAGAAGTTAAAACAAAAAGACCAGCCCTGGCTGGGTAGCTCAGCTGGTTAGAGCATCGTCTGCATACACCACACTTGTGGGTTCATTCCCCTATCAGGGCACATACCAGAGTCCATTGATGAGTGCGTAAATAAGTGGAACAACAAATTGTTTCTCTCTATACCTCCCTTCCTCACACTCTAAAAGCAGTACAAAAAAAAAAGACTAATTCATAAATTATAGGACTGGAATAGAATTTAGGGTTTATTTGTTAAGCCAATTCTAATTGCTTGAGATAATGGAGGCGCACACATAGCAACCAGTCTCCTTCAATCCTCTCCCTTGGCACTTTGGCCTATCAAAATAACAACCATTCCTCAACATACAGCTCAAATACACATGACTTCAACATTTCTGTTATAGCATGTCTTATATTTCTCACCAATTGGAAAGTTCTCCCAGTATAACATTAATAACAAAGAGGAGACAGAGGGGGTCACCCACCGCTTAGTTATGCATCTTAGGTTATTTTAATTAATCCTCACAATTCTTTCATGACATAAATATTATTCTCATTTTGCAAATGAAGTAAAGGAAAATCAAACAGATTAAGAAATTTCAAAAATTTCCCTTGTCACAACCAACAGAACTCAGGTTTTTCCAGTTTCATTTTTCTCTAAAACTTGACATATAGGAGTTACTCAGTAAACAGTTAATAATTCAGTGATTTAGGGAGTGGTTGGTATTTTCAGTGTTTATCTGTGACCTGCTGATACCTCAATTCATTCACAATTAAAACTCAACTTTGACCAGAGTTAGTATTTGAAGTCTAGACTCCCTAAGCAAACAGAATTATTTTCCATCACAGAAAAATGATCATCACTCCTGCTGTCAGGCTTCCTCATTCTCTTCATTGTCCTTCAAATGTTCAACATGTCTTTTCCAAAAAAAATTGCTTGTTTGAAACATTGTTACCTTTTTAAAAAACTCCACCCTCTTGACCTTCCACTAGCCTTTTACTTCCTAGTTTAAATTTTAAACTAAATTAAAAGAGCTTACTTATTTTTCAGTTTCATAAAACCTATCACATTAAACAATCCCCTTGGAAACAGATAGGGCAACTATTACTTTCCTTTTAAGGATGAAAAGGCTAAGTCTCCAACAGTTTCAGTGATTGCTTACACTCACACAGCTCTTAACCCGCAGAGTGAGGCCTCGGGGGCAGTGCTCCGACTCCAGCCCTCGTGTTCTTCCTCCATGTTATACAGCCTGACAATACAAAGCCATTCTCTCTGTCATGCGATTAATGGCCCTCTATAAATTCTGCTATAGCTTCAGTTTCTACTTCATTCTTACTGGACCTTTTTGAGCACTTAATATTTTATCTATTGTTCCAGTCAGAGTTTTTAATTGAATGCAACAGAAACTAATATTGACTGATTTAAACAGGAAAATAATTGGCTGAGAGGATATTGGATAGCTCAGGAAGTCATGGAGAAGCAGGTTCAGAAATGGGTGGGAACAAGGGAAGAGGGCATCAGCCAAGTCACCTGCCCAAAATGGTGCTATAGAACACAGGATACCCCTGGACAGTAAATACTTTTCCTGGTACCTCTGGTCTTGCTACCCCTAAAAACTGAATGTTGTTATAGCAACTGCCATTGCTCACTACTAGACTGGTTTTCAATTGTCCCTGTTTCTTTGTCCTCTCGTCCATTATGTCCTCTTTCAAAGTCTTGGATGGCTATGCCTGACTGGCAGAGTGTGAATCCGTATGGTCACACTCTAGCTTCAGAACTTGGGAAACCAAGTGAGTATTTTTAGCTTCCCATGGGAGGCGAGCTCTTCGTCCCCCAAGATTCAGTCTGTATGCACTTCACCAAACATAACAAGAAGGCTGAAATAATTAAAGTCCCCACCATGACCAAAAACATGACCAAATTCTGTTAGTAATTCCGATTTAGTTTTGTACATTTTTTCTTTGGGCTAACTTTCTTTGACACAAGAAACATATTTAATATATAATTATGACTCAATTGTCACTCACGCAATAATAACCCTCATGCTGCAGCATTCTGAAGGATCTAAACTTGTCATGTAAGTTTCATTTATCATCTTAAAAAAATCCTGTTTTGAAGCTATCCTGTAATAATTCTTTCAAATGAATGAGTTTCATCAGGGCCTGACAGCATGAACTGGTGCTTTACAAAATACTTTCAAAAAATGAAAAACATATTTTGCATCTTTCCATACCTTTGGAATTTAAGATATGTCTTGTTATTTTACTTTAAGAAATCAAAATATTTCTTGTATAAACAATGTGTTTCTGAATCTGAATGATACTTTCCTCTGCAGTATTTTTGAACAATGGCTCCGAAGGCACCGTCCTCTTCAAGAAGTTTATCCTGAAGCCAATGCACCCATTGGACATAACCGGGAATCCTACATGGTTCCTTTTATACCTCCCTACAGAAATGGTGATTTCTTTATTTCATCAAGAGACCTGGGCTACGACTATAGCTACCTACAAGATTCAGGTAAAGTTCCATTTTTTCCATATGAATTGAAGAATAAAATGTGACCCATTTCTTTTGAGAGAATACAAAACCTTATGTTTTGCCCTGGCAGGGTGGCTAAGTTGGTTTAAGCATTGATCTGTACACCAAAATGTGGGTTTGATCCCTGGTCAAGGCACATACCTGGATTGCAGGTTCGATCCCCGGTTGCAGTGCACATGGGAGGTAACCAGTCAATGTCTCTCTCTCACATTCTCTCTCTCTCTACCCCTACCCCACCTCCCTCCCCCTGCCTCTCTAAAATTAATAAACATATCCTCAGGTGAGGATTTTTTTTAAAACATGTTTTTACAATGTTATCACCAAATTCTTTAAATCAGGAAAGTGCATCACAGTCCTTAACTTATCACCAATGTAGTATTACATGAACCAAGTTGCAAGGATTTTTAAATTTATACCCATTCTGCTTAATATATATTTTGTAAGTGAAAGCCATGGAAAGAGACTAGAAATAAAATGAGGAAAAAAATGAGTTTGAGATATGACTATCTACTGACTGTTTTGTGATGTTAGGAAATTTTACTTCAATTCCTTGAATCTCAGTTTCTTAGCCTGAAATATTGGGATCAGAATACCTCAAAAAGATACTATGGTAATTAAATAAATGTGATGTATTCAAGAGCCTAGTGAGTCTAGCAGTTTTAAAATCATCTCTGGGAACTTCCTGCCTGATTACCAGGAAATATCGTGGACATTTTCTGTTTAAGCCCAAATAATGATAATGAGAATAGCTATTATAATGATAATTGCTCTGGCTATGATTAAGGTAGTGATATAAAACTCTAGAATGGTAATTAGGTCTGGGTTTTGAATAATCTTTCTGAGTAGAACTATATCAGCAGCTTCTGATGATGAAGAAATATTAATGCCTCTTCTTACTTGAGAGCTCGCTATGTGCAGATTCCGTACACACCCCATTAACCAGCCAGATATTAGATAAGTATTGTTAGCCCTAGAAAGAGGTGGGGGTACTAATATCAAGAGAATTTAAGCAACTTTCTCAATATCAAACACCAATATGTGGAGGAGTCAATTTCAACACCAGAAGGTCCTCTTTGCTCTGCACGATGCCTCTGCTCTAACACAAAGAAGGCCAATAAAAAGCTCTAAGACAACATATGGCTTGTGGGTAAGAGGCATTCAACAAGCACTGATGTTTCACTATACTCATTGATAATTTGTGAAAACATAACCAGATAAATAAAATGAACAAATGAATGACTTTTATCAATTTCTTACCTCGTGTGCTAGGCTTTAGTGACGTAATGACTGACACAGTGCCAGACCTCAAAGAGCTCTAAATTCAGTGTGAAAGTCGGACAACTGTGCAAGATAGCATGAAACATAAGACTGTGTTAAGTATAGTAAAAGAGTTCTAAACTCTTCACAGAGAAGAAAGTGATGGTTTCTGAATAATTCCACCTAGAAAGACAAGACAAGGCCTTGAAGGATGAGCAGGCAAGTAGCAGATATAAAGGGGCAGGGTCTCTCCTGAACTAAAAGAAGGATAGCAGGAAAAGCAGGGGAGAAAAGTGTACATTGTATTTATTGAATGCTAAATTCTCCTATTTGTGTAGTATGTGCAAAGGAAAATTACACCCAAGAGCTAAATTAGTCACTTCACAATAGCTAACACATGGTGAGTCTTTTTATGTTCCAGAAACTCTTCTAGGTGGGCTGTGCACATTGTTTCCTTTAATCTTCACAACTACCTGATGACGTAGGAGCTGTTATTTCTTTTTTCTGTTCATAGATGAGGAAACAGAGGCATAAAGATAATAAACAACTTGTTCTAGTCCATCTAGTATGTGCCATAGCAGAATCACAATTTAGGGCCAATAAGAGAACCTGCATTTTGTCAACATTTTCCTGCCTTGGGGGACAACTGGTTGAACAAATATGAGTTTGACTGACCTATTTTGATATATCTAAATATCACAGCTAATAGAAGGAATACGAAAATGGCTGGCAGAGATTAATTATTTGAAACCCTTAAGATCCCTGAGAACAGGGAACTTTGTAAACCGGAAGTGTGGTAAGGGGAAGGGTTTCCCATGAGTCAAAAAGAAGGGTGGTTTTAAGTGACATGTTTCCCTTTCCTGTGTAAACACCCACAGTGCATGATGAAAGTAGCATGGTGATAAATGTTTGTCAAAGATTCACCACTTAGGATTTCCTGACTTCCATTTCAGAACATGCCAGTGTCTTTCATTGACTCATGCTTTTGAATAGCTCTTCTCACTGGCTAAATTCTGATCCTATTTATGCATTCGTAACTCTCAAATATCAGACCATTTTATACATTTACATGGTCATGTTTAATCACTCCTTTCTTAGAGTTACGTGGTTATTTTTCTAAGGATAAATCTTTCCCCTCTCCACCTTGGCTATGAACCCTACAAGGTCAGAATTAATATTTTGCAAGCTTTCCCCATCTAAGTACCAACTGGTATCTGGTATGGAGTAAAATCAATGAATTAGTTTGAGTGCAAGTAATATTTATCATGAAGGCTTGCTAGAAAAAAATGTCACCACTTTTAATACCCAGCTCATTTTTATATATGTATTTTTATATATGTCAAATTTTCTATCACTCTTGGTTTTTTCTAAGAGGTTTTATTGATTTATTTATTCTTTCTACATACATATGTTTAATAACTACTTTTAAACAAGGCATTGTATTAGGTACTGTGGGTACAGTGTCAAATAACAAAGCCTCTATCTTTACAAAGCTTATATCCTAATGGAAGAAAAAGACCATAAACAACTACTTACCTAATAACTCATTTAGAGATGTACCTATCTCCAGGGGCCAATAAAGTGACATTTCAGAGGATATCAGTATGAGAAGAAGAGTTAATTATTTGATAAAGGACTCTTGGTTACAGATTTTGGCCATATTGTTAGAATAATGGAAGTCTTAATGAATTTTAAACAGACCATGGTCAAATCAGAGTTTTCAAAAGATTACTGTTCCTGTAGCATGTAGAAAGTTTTGTAGCAGTTGCAAAACATATTGAGGGAAGCCAGTGAAAACACTATTATACGTGTCCAGGGAAGAGATGAAGGCAGTTTGGATTGCAGTGGTGTGAGTAGGAAGGAAGAAAGCCCTAAAGATTTTGATATTATTTTGAAAAGAAAATTTATGAAACTTGATAAATGATTTTTATACTAGGTGAGATAGAAAAAGATAGTAGAGGTGCCTTTAAGCTTTCTGGGCTGTGAAAATAATGAATGGGGCTGTAATCCACTGAGATAGTAACACTAGGAACAGGGATAGACACAGGGAATCTTGTGGTTGTATTTTTTCCAGAGTAAAATGTAGTGATATGAGACATCAGGGTGGATAGTCTCTGGGGCAGTTGAATTGCCAAGAAACTCAGAAGGAAGTTTGGCCTGCAGACACTAATGTAAGAGACATCAGCATATAAATTTTTCTCTCTGCTAGTCTTCACAGTCCTATGTAGTAGTGATTTCTATTCTCTTTTAGAGGTAAGTAAATTGAGAGCAAAGTGACTACCACATTTTTCAGGCCATAAGATGCACCTAGGTTTTAGAGGAAGAAAATAGGAAAAAAAATGTTGAAGCAAAAAATGTGGTAAAATATTTAATAACATAAATAACATAATATGTCACTAACGTAAATGTAAACAGAACTCAACAGCAGCATTAACAACCATTATTCCTCCCAAATTTGGCAGGGGGAGGAGTGCAACTTATAGTCCGAAAGGTATGGTAATTTTAAGTCACAAAGCCAGTAAGTGGCAAACATGTATCCCAAACTAGGTCTCCATGAAAGAGAGGGTTGTCTTTAGTCCCCACATGTCTTGCACATGTATGTTCCACCTCACTGTTCCTTCCCTAGTGTCCAAATAGGTACTATTTACTGAAAGGCAACCAAAACCATTGGAGAGTAAAGGGAGAGGAGACTCAATGAGTCACAGTGGGGACTTAATGGTATTTATTATTTATTTCTAGTTAAATTTTTAAATCAAATAAAAGAAACCATATTTATTATGCAGCCTCTATGTATTATGCATTTTGCTAGACATTTTAAATGTACTATATAGTAAAGTGACTAGTAGCCACATAAGCTAGGCATTTACAGTCCCATCTTCAAATAATTTTAAAACATATTAAAACCAATAACTTTTATGTTTGATTTTTAAAAGGTTTCACATTTTTTAATTTTTCTTTTGTTTTAGCTTGGTTTTATTTCATTATTTAGAGTTAAATTACTATAATTCAAAGTTATAAATCTTTTTCATAATTAACTTGGTGTTTATAATTTGCAAGTCACTGTCCCTTCCTGATGAAAAGAAATACTACATTACTAAATTTCAGTATTGTTCAAATAATGCTTAATATGCTCTAAGGTATTTTAGAGGATCTTAGTGACCCTTGGCAAGAGGACAGTGCCAAGGAAGAAGAAAAGGTAGCGAGAGACATGGGACGGGGTTTGGACTGTACAGTCCATGTAAACCACAGAGGCTCCGCTTTTATCTTCTCTAAGTGGATACTAGGCTTTAAAATTTGCTTTTAACAAATTCTCCTGATTAAAAAACAACACCCTTCCCTTAATTGTTCTGAACATTACTGTGTTTATGGTTAACAATAAGACTCTCATTTTAAATTTTACTTCATGTTTCTACCCATTCTTTCTAAGATAATTTATTGAACAAATATTCCTTTTCTTCTTGGTTTGTGGGTCTCATTTTTACTACATATAAGATTTGCAGATAATTGTACTTCCAGAATATCTTAAGATACTTCTCTATCTTCACTGTAGTGGGCATATAATTATTTCTTAAAATAATTAGGACTTTTTGAAAGGCAAATGGCAGAAACTCCATAGGAATGAGACTAGATAAAATGGAATTTATTAGTTTATAAAATTCAAGAAGCAGGTTGGACATTCTAACTGAGGGAAAGGCAGAAAGCCAGCTGATGCTGAGGGACAGCAAGAACCAGGGAACTAAGCACCCCAAACACTTTCTCTCTCATTCTCTGAATCTTGTTATTCTCTGACTCTTGTCTCTACTTTTCAGAGTGTGTTGACTTCATCCTGTCTTCCACATAGTGAGAAGGCTGTCATCAGCTCCTGAGCCATGTGACTCTCAATTACAGCACGATTGATTGGCCCACCTTGAGTCAATGGTCCAGTGTATTGATGATAGCCAAGGAAAAGGGTCATAAAGGAAGGCTATCGTTTCTGCATCAGCAAGGGTGGAAAAGAGGGGATAGAGAGAAGGTCTAGGTTCAAATATCCAGGGCGTAAGAAAGTTAACATATTACTCAAGTAACGGTCTCAATATGCTGTCCAGTATCAGCTTCATAACTTCAGGGACCAGAGCCACTCCTTTCTTATAGTTCCACCAGACATAGAGTTTTACCTGGACTACATGGTCCATGATGGCTCACAAAGACACTAACTACATTCCAGCTAAGCAAAAAGGAAAAGGCACACCATTTCTTTTTAAGGGAATTGCCCAAAAGTTGCATATATTACTTTTGCTCAAGACTTGAGTCACATAGCCATAATTTGCTGCAAGGTTAAGCTCAATATGCACTCTCTTCTTTCCATTGTATTACAAAATGGATACAGAGTGTTAGGGTATCTTCTAAATAGTGATGAGCCCTGACTGGAGTGGCTCAGTGAATTGAGCACTGGCCTGCTAACCAGGGGTTCACCCATTCAGTTCCTAGTCAGGGCATATGCCTGGGTTGTGGGCTGGGTCCCCAGTGGGGGGCACACAAGAGGCAACCACACATTGATGTTTCTCTCCCTCCCTCTCCTTCCTCCTTCCTCACTGTCTAAAAATAAAATTAGTAAAATCTTTAAAAATATATTTAAAAAATAGTGATAAGTACATTAAAATCAAGTAAAAGGATACAATAAATTATTGAAGTCAAGGAGAAATAATGTAAAAGATGAAATGTAATCATAGCATAATATTTGGTTCAACTGTGAATAATATCTAAATATTAAAAATAATAAAAATTGTAGATGTTGATTTGACCCCAAATCATGATATTATTATACTGAAAAGATAAAAGGAGAGTTGTAAGAGAACCAAAATCATTATTCATATTTGAGGAATTCCAGAGATAAACTTGATAATTAAGAGGTAGTAATACTTGCCTGGTATTTAGAAATATGGAAAGAAAAACCATAATAAGTATCTAAAAATTTTACTGTAGCTGTTTTAGGGCAGGCACTATAAAATTTACAGATTATATTTTATCCATAAACTTTAAAACCTGCCAGCACAGTGGTATTGTAGTTTTCCTATTTTCCTGATGAAGAAACTGAGGTGTAGGGGTATTAGGGTAACTTCCCTAAGCTCTTACAGCTGGTGAGTAGCAGAGCTGGCATTCAAAGCCAAGTATCTACCCAAGTATCTAAAGTTCTAGGCAAGGATGATGACTATGACTTTGATGATGATGATAATGATGATGATGATGATGATGACAACAATAGTAAAAACATTAGGATGTCTTTCTATTTCAGATCCGGACTTTTTTCAAGATTACATTAAGCCCTACTTAGAACAAGCAAGTCGGATCTGGCCATGGCTCGTTGGGGCAGCTGTAGTGGGATCTGTCCTCACCGCTGTGCTGGGGGGGCTCACAAGGCTGTTATGTCGTCGAAAGAGAGTATGTTGTCGAAAGAAAAAGCAACTCTCTGAAGAACAGCAGCCACTCCTCATGGAAAAGGAGGATTACCACAGCTTGTTGTATCAGAGCAATTTATAAAAGGCTTAGGCCGCAGAGCAGGGCCCAAATGCCTGACCCCACTCTGAATCAGATGATGTGTAAGTCCCTGGGGATGTCCCAACAGAAATCCCTGCTTTTTGTCTGTGAAGACCAATAACAGAGTTGTGATCTTGTACTAAGTATACCCCTCTTCTATCTCAGGTAGAACACACCTGCGCTTGCCTTGATGTTTTTGATTATCCCTTTGACAGGTTTCCTCAGGCCCATATTTCCCAGGAAAGAATGCCATTTGGTAATTATTAACCGCTACTTGTCTCTGAATAAATGTGTTCTTATAAAATGTGAGAATCATTTAAATTCTTTCCTTCTCATTGTTTAATGACATGTTTCTTTTTTATTGTCTTTCTTTGATTTTAATAAAACAGTAACAACTTTATATTAACCGAGTCCTTTGAGCTTGAGAAATACATTTTTATTTTCCTCAGAAAGCATGTTCCCTTACATGTTACATTCCTGCTCCAAAATGTGTTATAAACATCAAATATAAAACAACCTTCAGCTCTTTCCTGCCATGGTCCTGACCATACTTTTGAAGGTACTTCACTGAAAACAAGGGCTTTGCCCCTACAACAAATCTGGCTAAGTGCCTGTCTCAAGATGTGCTCATTAAATATGTTGACAATGTAGTAGGCAGTTGGTCGTGAGCAGAGTAGGAACAATAGGCATGGTACAGACGGTCATGAGGGCAGGAATCCCCAGGCACCTAGCAATGGGCACAACTGAGAATAACCAGGACCTCACCCCGAGTGTGCCCTTTCTTCCCCTGGCGTGTTGCTGGTCATGCAGTTTAGACCCCTGACCTTTCATATGGCTGGTTATGCAGTTGGGACTCTCCCCTGACCTATCTTCCACTAGCATGTTGCTAGTCATGTGGAATATCCCCTTTGGAGGAACAAGGGAGCCAAGGAATAGCCTCATATGACTCTCATACAAGCCCTTTGAGAACCACTCCCTTAAGCAATAAGCCCTCAGGTCAGTGAGGTTCTGACCCACATCAAATAATCTTAGGAATGAACAAAGCCTCGTGTTTGTTGACCTCAGAAACAGAGTTTCGGACAAACTAGAAATAACATCATGTGTTCCAGCTCCAGGCCCAGAAAAGCAGCAAAACCAGATGGAGTGATGCCATAGCTGACATTAGCACCAGCTTTGATGACTCCTGACCCATCTAGCCTAGCCCTGACCAATCGGTAGAGACCACAACCTGGAAAGGACCCACCTGAAAAGCCGATGAATATTCCATTGAGATCCTCTCCTGGGACTTCCCTTAAATCCCTCCCTTTAGAGAGAAAATAAACACCCTCAGGAGGAAGACCCAGCTGGCATTCTTGCTGTCTCTTGAACACTCCTGACACTTCCCCCACTGCCTTCTTTCCCAGGCATGCTCGCTCTCTCTCTGGAGCATGTTCACACTCTTCCCAGGGCTTACCTTCACTCTCTTTCTCCTAAGCTCTAAGCTTCTTTTGCCTCTGTGACTTATTTCCTGAGCCCACACAGCCCGGCTTGCTCACTTTGTCTACCTCTGTGACTTCCTAAATACACTTTCGCTTGTATTTGAGTCTTGGCTCCAAATTCTTTCCTAGTCAACACTGAAGTACTGAGGTTGATGGACTGAAGGGTGGTAACATTCTGGTGCTGTTTTGCCACCAACAACAGCAAAAATAATCCTATTAAGAGCTTTTTTTAACTTCTTAAGAAGAATTTAATTTTATTAGAGAATATTTAAAATGTCACAAAACATTTGAAGGTTTAGAACAATTATGTAAATATCAGCCTGTCTGCAATTTTAGTTAAATTGCATTGCTATTTTTCTTGGCTGCTAAGATCTTATGTTCAAATGTCTAGATTAATCCTGCTACTTGAATTCAACTGGGTCCAGTTGAATTTCTAAAAATAGCCCAATTGATGTTACACTTGCATTATAGCTATATAAGAGCATACAGGACTAGAACCAGTGGGTAGAGGTTACAGGAGTGCAATAAAAGGAAAAACTATACAATACTCAGAGCTTTCCAAAACCAAAATCAACATCCTTGTAAAATAATAAGCAACTGCCACTGTAATTTTTCAAATACAGTTTGGATGGCTAATTCAATTTGCCTTCTATAAAGAGAATTTAAGTATTGAGTCTATAGAAATGTTTAGTTATTTTTGTTTTTACTTTTTTATTAAATTTATTGGGGTGACATTGGTTAATAAAATTATGTAAGTTTCAAGTGTGCAATTCTATGCTACATTTAAATTGGCTCAAGTTTCTTAACTCCCCATTCAGGAGCAAGGCCAAGCATGCTTTGTAAAAAATCCCTGTGATCCCACCCCAGTATTGCAGGGTGCTGTCACTAGGTCCCAAATTCTACCCTCTCATGCAAGCTCATTTACTCTGACTTGGCATCCTCAGTCTCTTATGTGCCTTATATCTACTTTGTATATCTCTGTTCAACATTTTCTTTCTTCCTTTTTCCCCCTTCAGTTTGACTACTTGACTTACTTTTCAGAGTCATCTCTGAACAATGTCTCCTCACTGTCGATGCCATGCTTTAAAGACAGAATTATCCAATCGAGGCTCCCAGAAACCTGCCTGGGTCTGGCACCTGAAGCTCTACATGTCTGGGAGTATATTTAAGATGAAACACACTGACCTGTATGGTACTTTCAACTGAAGCTTTCTACAATTCCTGTAAAGTCTGAAGCATAGTGTTCAGATTATTTGGAAATGCATTTAAAAAGGAATTTACTGAAGAGATGAGCTCTTGAAAGTGCTTTTATCTAGAAAAGACTGGCCTAAAATATAGATGTCATAATATTAAATGGTTATATTTCACTGAGTCCCAGTTTGGATTTCAAAGAAAAGCAAAAATCATCCTATTACACACATATGATTTTGGCTAATTCTCATCTAGAGTAAATAGAAATTCACAAATATTAGTAAAGTAATGTCAGACTCTTAGAAATTACTAGTAGTTAATAAACAGTTATAGAGCAATAGTCTTCTAACTCTGGTCAGTTGTTGAACTTACCATTTGCTAGCTTGTCTAATTTCTGATCCCTAGCGGAGGGAAGTCAGACAAGGGATGAGGAGAAGCACACTTACTGGTGGACACCCCAGGGACCTGTGAGGTTAGAGGGCCAATAGGCCAATATGGGGAATTATATCCTCAACTTGGTGCATGACCAGAAAAAAAAGATTTGAAATAAATTAGAATGACATTTGAGGAGTGGGTTAAAAATAGTTAGAAACTGGAAAAAAATAAAACCAAAAATGGGAAAAAGAAATTTGCCTCACAGTCTGCAGAAGATACTGGAGAAGCAGTTGCCATGACTGTGGTTGCCTTCAGTTTGATCTCAGAGCACAACTATTTAGCTAGGTTTGATGTGAAGGTGAAATTTTAGTCCTGGTGGAATTCTTAATTCCTTTAAAAAAAAAAAAAAAGCATCTTGAATAAAATGCACTTAAGGAATTTTTACTGTCACTGACAAGGATCTGCATAAAGTCACTCTTTTTTACTGTCACTGACAGGGATTTATATAAAGTCATGCTTTTCTGCATCACAAGGCAGTTCCCTCCTTTACCACAGATCTCCAACAGAGAATACTGTTTCGTTTCTCTGAGGGAGCAAGGTAACTACTTGCGTAGCAGCAACATTCGTGATAAAACCACCACCATAGTGATTCCATGGTTTTCTCCATAAGGTAACAAAACATGACTGGTATTTCAAGACACCTGGTAGTTTTATTAAATTCTAGTTAACATTATATTCTGTGGCATTGTTTTATAATATGGCTTTTATAAATAGATCCCTTTTCAGCTCTGCTCTTTTCCACTGCCACATTATAAGTCACATTTTGTCTTATAGAATGAAATAAGCAGCTGCTGCATTTTTATCCTTCTTTTTGTGTTTTATATAAAAAAGAGTATTTTTAGTAGCCAACCTTTCCAACAAGTCAAATGTATAATTCTCCATCTGTAGAAATAAATTATGTGATGGGTACAAGTCGTTTTAGCTAGTGTCTCTAACAGGCTGACAATTGACATTGATTGTGAGTGCTTTGAAATAGCCTTTTCCATGTTTATATGGGCTTTGATTTGTAGGAACAGTTTTCTTTGTTACCATAAAAAGGGCCTCACTGGGGCCACCTGTTGTGAGCCTGTGCTGCTTGGAGGGCATGTCAGTAGAACAAAGTTCCACACCCCTTCTGATTAGACTCTTCTAATCGTAAGCTGCTGAAATACAAGCAAAAAGAGCTGTTTTTTCCCAATATTGTGTGGTTTGTTTTCAAAAGCATTTGCTAGTTTGTACACCATAAAGAAGATTGCCTATGGCATCTGCTAGAGACTGACTTCCAAATCTTCCACCTATTTAAAATTGAAATGGGAATGATTCGAGTATCTTTTTTAAAAAAATAAAAGCCTGATTAAAACTCTGTATAATTCATGTTTTCCTAATTATTTTGTGAGTTCCTTTCTTAATAGTAATGTAAGAAATTTTCTTATAATTTCTTGTTAATCTACAAATTCTTGCATGTTTCACAATCATAATCATACAGATTTCTAATTTTGTATTTAAAAATAAATAACAAAGATGTCACGATAAAGTGAGTGCTTATGATATTCCAGGAACCATACTAAGAACACACACATTTATATATATCTATATAAATTTATTCAATCTTCATATTATTGATATGAGGATATTATTTGTGTATTCAAAGGAGGAGACTGGCTTCCATAAGACAGACATCTTACCCAGGTTTATATGTCTGTTCAGTTGCTTTGGTAATTTAGGTGGGATTTGAATCCAGTTCCTCCTAGATGGATCATCATTACAAATTTTATTGTTGTTTGTATTCAATTATGTTGATGTTTCATAACTTACCAGTTTCTTACTATTAGATATTTAGGTTTTATCAAGATTTTAAATTATGTTTAGTGCTATAAGGAATATCTTGGTACATTTAGCATCTGATTTCTCTCAAATTGTTAATTATCTATCCAATGGTATGATCTTTGGGTCAAAGCATATACATAATTTTTCTAATGAATTGCCACAGCACTTTTGAAAAGGGTTGCACGGATTTAAAAATGCAAAGAGGAGTCAAAAATAAGAGATCAAAAGGAATAAAGAAGAAAATGAAAAGATGAAGAAGAGTTGCAATTCTCTTTGAAAGAAGCTGAAGACCATAATTGGCACTTGAAATATGACTTCCTTTCATAAATATATCTTTTTCAAATTATAACATCTATTTAATGAGCACTTTTCCCTTACTAAAATTAGAAGAACATTCAGACTGATGCCATCTTAGAGAGATAGGGAATAACGTGAATGTAAATGGTCCCAAAATAAGATATTTTCAGAAATGTGTTACCTCTTGGGTAGGTGGAGAAGTGAATGTGCCTCAAGAATAATGCAGGAATAAAAACAGCAAAACCAGAAATCCACCCTTGGAAGAATAAGCTCAGGCATCAAAACAGTCGGAATGGAAGCCAAGTCAGGCTCAGCTGGTGGGATACACAGGTGGTCGGGAAGGCTGGGAGGGCCCCAGCCATGAAGCCCAAGGCAAGGTTGAGCACTTTCTTTTTACTGCTCTTTGAGCAAATACTACAAGCTGCCTGGGATTTGGTCAGCCTTCCTTACCAGATTATGTCATCTTTAAACACTCTTACCAGAGTAATTGTAAAGAATAGATGTGTTTGTGTGGGTGTGTATGTGTTTGGACAGAAAGAAAATTTAGAAAGACTAACTTGTTTTTACATTCTCCACTATCAAAGAGAACTTTGTGTTATTTTTTATTGCTACTGCAGTAAATTACCACACACACCGTGGCACAAACAACAGAGGTTTGTCTTGTAATTCAGTAAAGCAGAAGCCCAATATAGGTCTCACTGGATTAAAATCACAGTGGCACTGAGGCTGGGGTTTTTGTGGAGGTGCTAGGGAAGAATTAATTTCCTTACCTTTTCTAGTTTCTAGAAGTCACATATAGTAAGTCCTGGAATAACATCATTTCATTCCATCTCGTTTCATTATAACCTTGATGAGGAAAACTAATTGACTCCCAGCCAGGTCACTGTCTGTGTGGGCTTTCTTCATGCCCTCTGGTTTCCTCCAACATCCCAAAGATGTGCACACAGGGAGAATCTGCGTGTCCACACTGTCCCAGTCTGAGTGTGATGTCTGTGTGAGTGGCCCCGAGATGGAAGGGTGTCCTGTCCCAGGTGGGCTCCTGCCTGGCGCCCTGAGCTATGGGGAGAGGTTCCGGCTACTCAGTTGACCCGGAACTAGAATAAGCAAATTGGAAAAGAATTATCTTTTTATAAATCTTTCTTAAATGAATGTGTAGCTCATATTTATTTTGATGTTTGGTATTAGAAGTTTTTTAGGTTATTACTTAAAAATTTGGTAATGCTTTTGTGACTAGAAATATGCCATAGAAACAACTTCTGTTTATATCAATTAGCCTAGGGTTAAACTGGTTTCCATACACAATGTTTCTCTTAAAGTGTCAGTTTCCAAGAACCTATTGAAGATGTTAAGCAAGGACTTGATGTGTATTCCTTGTCTTGTGGCCTCTCTCCATCTTCAGAGCCAGCTTTGTTTATTGCTCTGGTCACTCTTTGTAGCAACATCTCTGAGTGACACTATAGCCAGGAAAATTGCCAGCTTTTGCATGTTCACGTGATTAGTTTGGGCTTACCTGGTGCTCCTGAAGGCTCTGTCTCAAACTCCTTGCCTTTAATCACATCCAAAAGCTCCTTTGCCATGTAAGGAAATATATTCAGAGGTTCTGGGATTTTGGACAGGGACATTATGGGGAAAGAGGTGCAGAGGGCTTACTCTGTTTATAATATGGACTTAAAAACTAACAAGGAAATTGTCCAGGTGATAAATTACTCTCAATTTGAGGTTAACATGGTGCAGACGGTGATATTAAGTATGTTAGAGATATGCAAAAACCTTTAACATGTGTGAGGTCTAAAGTCAGACTTTATGAATTTGGTTCCTAGCTCAGTCTCTCATTAGCTGTATGACCTTGAATGAATTATTTTACCTGTATGTTCCTTGGTTTTCTCATTTTTTAAATATAAGGAGAACTAGTACTTTCCTCAACATATTCTGAATAAATGCAGTAGTGCATAACAAGTGTTCAGTAGGTGTGAGTTTAAAAATTTTCATAGATTAAGTTACCATAAGTTAACTGTTTAAAAAAAAGAGGGAGACAAAAATACAACCATACATTTTGTTTCTGCTAAATCATTTTGCATAATTTTGAATATTAATATAATATACCTATTTAATGAAATATTATAGTAAATATGTGTGTAACTTTAAGACAGAGCAGTATTTGGGACACAGAAATCTTAACTACGCTAGTTACAGGCTTCCAGTTCCTAAACAAAGGCAGCTGTTAAACCGCCTTTAATGATGTGATGCTGCACTTCAAACTAACGAACATCCTGGGCCAACTGTCCTCAGCAGGAAAAACTCCTCTTTGAGTTGGAGAGTAATGGCTTATTTTTCATCATTTTATTAATTTAAGGAATGAGTATTTATAGGACATCCACTCTATGTTGGGGAGCTAAAGCCGGTGAAAATAGTGACCTTGAGAAGAAGGAAGTTCTCATAGAGAGCTTCCCAGCAGGAGTTGAGAGCACAAGGATGTGATGTATCTGCTGGTCACACTAGACACAGTGTTCTTAGATGCAGATGGTCGACATCCCCACCAGAGCTTCCATGTGCAACAAATCCTGATAAAAAGTCCATTCATGACAGACAATAGTGCAATAATTTATAAAAATAGCTTTATTCAGAGTAATTCTTTGTAGAAAGCATTAGATGAAATCATGAGCTGGAATTACTAGGTATACCCAGGATACAGAAGTGAATAAACAGAATTTCTGCTTCTAAGTTGCAGTGTCAGGGAGAAATATAATAAATACTTACATGTATAAATGATTAAAAAATATGCGATTTGGCTTAGGGTCTTTGGATAAAAATGATAAGAGTTGAAAGATTTGATAGATTTAATATTCAGGGAGGATTTTATTATATGTCATGTTAGGATCTGGGCATTTTTCATATTTGATCTTATTTTATTATCACAAAGTTATTTGAGTTTAGTATTATCCTCACTTGAAAGATAAGGAAACTAGAATGCCACGAGGTTAAGTAGCGTGGCTAAGGTCATAGGCAAATATGGAGCTGGGATCCAAACCTACATCTGACTCCATAGTTCATGGGTTTTCTAATATACCATGTCGGTGTGGCTTATTGCCACATATATGTGATTAAGGGTTGTGTGTGTATGTGTATGTATGTGGTGGTAGCAGCGAGAAAAGTTCGAGAAAAAAAATGACATTTAAACTAATCTTTCTGGTTATCCAGATGACTGGTGTGTCTTCAATCAAGTTTTGAAGGTAAGACAGACTAGAGAGTGTTTGAGAATTTTGAGTTTATTTTCTTTGATAACAAAAGAACTTTTCCCCCAAAGCAAAAGAAAACCTCACTCTCCTGCTCCTCCAATGGCTTTAGGTTACTGCGGAGAGTATTCTGTGGAACTTTTCATTGAGATGCATCCTGAGTTGATGCCTGAAAGAATTTTGGGTGTAGTTGTTAAATAAAAAAAGAAGGCTAAGCATTCTGGATATTAATTTTTTATAAAAACATTTCAAGTGCATATGGAAAAATCATATCTATCATGTAGTGTGAGTGGTCTTGAATCGAGTGCTACTCTACACTTTGGCCAATAAGTTAACAAACTGGTGTTCAGATTGTATCTACAACTGAGGTGGTGGCCACTGGAAGACACAGAGACAACGCAAGAAACTTCAAAAAACATTTAGAGTGGTGAAAATAGTGACCCTGAGAAGAAAGAGGGGCTCACAGAAAATTCTCTTAAAATATAAATAAAGCTAGTACTTTCCTCAACATACTCTGAATAAAAGCAAAGCATTTACGATAGTGCATAACAAGGGCTCAGTAAGCATGAGTTAATGCATTTTCATAGAACAGGTTGTTACCATAAGTTACCTCTGTTTAAAAAAGAGGGAGCTGGAAATATAACCATAAGGGACAAAGAGGAAGAATCAAAATTAATATTCAAGTTTTAAAGTCTGATACTATATAGTTTCCTTAACTAGTCAAATAACTCATGTGTAAGTGCTGAAAATTATCTGTTGATCATAGAAATTATTCACTGATTCCTTTTTGTTTCTCTTTATTTTTTTCTGTCTTGACAACTATTTTGATTCTCCCCATGCTTGTAAGTGCATGCCTCTAACAATATCCAATATTTCCTTTTAGTCATGCTCCTTAGTTATAGCACTACAATGCAAATTAGATTTAAGTTAGCAGTTACTGAGACCTATTGAGAATGAGACATCTTGCTAGGAACCATAATACAAAGATTGTTAAGACCCCAACATGCACTTCACTGAAGAAATGAACAATTAGTGGAGGTGGCAGGCAAACAAACAAATAACTATGGAATTGTACTGGAAATACAATTACCTCAGAGTAACATTTTAAACACACTCTCATAAATAAGATCATAAAACAGAAAAAGTAATGAATTATTCATAGTCTACTACATGATTTCTTCAGGTTAGCCTAATTCCTTCCACAAAAATTATAATAGTTACCTTTTTATCTATTCATGTTAGACATAATTCATAGCACTATTATATAATTGCTAGCTCTCATATAAAACCTGGAAGTGCATTTTTATCTTAACTTTATTAAGAAAGAAATTGGAAGGACAGAAACCTGCCCAAAAGGTATAAACTAGTAAAGTGTAGGACCAGGACTTTTAATTCACAGCTGCTGCTGTACACACCTCACTGCTTCCAGACTTGGATACGCATCTTTCTCTACTTATTACAATTACCCTTGTTATTAATAGCATTGAATACTTAGTATCCCTAAATACTTCACATGCATTAACCCATGTCACCCCCATTCATAGGTAAGAAAACTAAAGCTGAGAAAAATTTTTAAAAATTGTTCAAGATAACAGAGTTCACCTGAGTGGAGGCAGGATTTTAACTTCAGCAGTACGACTCTAAAATTTAGGGAGTTTGTCTCAAAAGGAATTGTCACCGTTACAGCACATGATGAATTCTGGAATTCTGTAGGTCCAGAGAGACACCAGTCTGGGAGGTCAGTTACATCATCAGCCTTCACCGTGACAGAAACCTAGAGGCTTCTTGATAAAGTATAATACTGAAGATATGGTACCTGATCATCAGTCAGCATCACCCCATCCTTTATGGACTCTCAAACTGCTGTTTCAGGTCTAGTGACTCTTCTGTAGTGAAATAAGCCAAATGTTGGTGGGAAAACTGGGCACCAGTAGTTTTCAAAAGTGTAATAAAGCATTGCTGATGGTATAGAGGTTGCTTTTCCTGGGAATATAACCTGTTCTGTAGATTACATTCAGAATTATGAAATTTGATGAAAAGAGATGGTGTGGAGAATGCAGGAAAGATAACAAAGAGAAAAGAGAATATCTCAGGATGGTTAATCCTACCAAAATAGACCACGTTCACCACATTCTGCTTAAGGAGAATGTCAGAATGGACAAGGTGAAGATGAGAATGAGCAGAAAAAAAGAGAGAAACAGATGAAGAGTGTTAGGAGTTTGGGTGGTTTTTAAATTTCATTGAACAAAAGAGATCAAAGCATGTTTGAATCCTGCCCTTCCAATTACCTCTATGTTGTGCCTGGTACATTTTACTACTAATGGGCCAGGTATTCTGTGAGAGGTAAATATAATAAACAGTATACACAGAAGCGACAAAGTGGTGTTGGCACCTGGGCCAGTGTCTAACCCCAATCTGGGGCTCTTTGGTAAAGAAAACTAGATTGGTGCATGCGATTCAAGCAATAGGCCAACTGTTCACTTATTGAACCATTAGCTCTTAGTAAAGGATGACTCCAAATCTTGGGCAGTTACAGCTCTGGCTCTGTCAGAGGAAAAAAACACAAACAAACAAAGAGAAAAGAGATGTAGGAAAAAAGACAGAGTGACCTGCTTTAAGGGTCCAGCCACCAACATGGAATAAAAAAATGGAAGTGAGGACAGAGAGCATGGGATGAGGTCCTGCATCCACTCCCCTCCCAGGCTTTCAGAAGAGCAGTGAGAGAGCGAGGTACTAAGGGGCATGCAGCCTGTTCAGGGGTGCCACTGTGATGTGGGTTTGTTGAGTCTCCAGGAGTCATAAAACTCAGCCTATAGTTGTACTCAGGGTTAAGCTTTATTACAGGGGAAAAAAGAAAAGCAAAATCAGCAAAAGGAAGAGGCAACATGGGGTGAAGTCTGGAGGAAACCAGGCCCAAGCTTCCAAGGGTCTTCTTCCAGCAAAATTACATAAGATACACATACTTCCTCCAGTAATGGTCTGACAGTCTTCCTGAAATGCGGTCTATAGGAGAAGCTCATTAGAGACTCAGTGTCTGAAGTTTTTACTGGGGGTTGGTCACCTTGGTCAGGTATGCACCTCTGATTAGCACTTGTCAAAGTTCCAGATTCCCAGAAGAAAAGCAGTACTCTATAAAACCTTGTTGTTTGCATAAAAGTTCAGTCACTCTGAGCCAGTTAGGGTGGTGGGAAGCCTCCTGAAATCTAAGTTCCCAAGTGCCAGTTAATGGCCAGCCTTGCAAGCACTAATACCAAACAAGTCTGAGGCTCAGGATAGTAACTTCTCCTCAAAACACATCTGTATCCTCAATCTTGTACATGCAATAACCACATCTAGTAATAAATTTGGTCTAATAAGTATATTATACACTACCTAATCAAATTAAAAATATTCTTAAGGTGGAAGAAGGAAAGGAATGAGAAGAGAAGCAGACCAAGATGGAGAAGCATCTCCCCAACAGAAAACCTACTCCAAGTTAGTTTGAAACCAGTAATAAGTGAGGAATAACTAAAACTACAGGGGGAAAAAGGCACAGAATCTTCCTTTCCAGTCACCATTCCAAGGACAGTCAAGCCTTGTAATTCATGGATTCCTTATTTGCAAATCACCTACTAATTTTTTGGGACCCCCCCCCCAATCAATTCTTGCTGAACATTCAGCCATTTGCGGATGTGCACAGAGCAATGAGAAACTTGTATTGCGAGAGGCCCACACTCCCAGCAGATGTCAAACAAGGAGTAGCTCTGCCTTACTCTTTCAACTCATACTATACTCAGATATTCTTTTTGTGGTCTATCTAGTACCACATTTTTTGCATGCTTGTGCTTTTTGTTGGGGATTTCACTATTTAAAATGCTCCCCCCCCCAAGTATAAAAAGGCCTTATAGAAAACATATGTGTGTTAAATGAGCTTCAGCAGAAATAAATAGATCAGAGACTCACAAGAACCTAATTGGGAGCAATGGCTCAGTATTTACTAATTCAGTGTGTGTGGCATCTTTATAGAACAAAATCATCAAAAAAAAAAAAAAAAGACTCAACTGTTATGTGTGATGGACAACTACAGTGGCCTGTAGGTAGGTCCAGGTACCTGGATGACTCCCCTAAGCCCTGAGACAAAGGAAAACTGAGAACCAAAGGTAGCAGGTTAAGTCAGGGGCTGAATGGGAAACAGAAGCAGAGCCTCTGTTAATCCAAAGATCCAAACAAATAGCTTATGCTAAGTGTAGCACAGGACCTGGGGGCTCTCGGGTCTATAGCTAGGCTAGAGAGCAACAGAAAAATAACAAAACAAAATAAAACCATGCCTGAGAGTCCTGATAAAGTTTCCAGGTCATAGCTGTTTTACTAATCACACAGTATGTCTTCAGAGAATGTGGCTCCCTGCTGATCTAATT